>OX387356.1:7476700-7719200 GCA_947563465.1 Archips xylosteana
CATTCTAGTCTCAACAGTTTCATATAAATCCAATGATACAGATTTAAAAAAAAATACAAAAAGAAAGCCTTAAATTGGGTACGGATCCGGTACAAGGCATCCGAAGGGTTAATCTATGGTCTCTCAAGCAGAGGGTCGTGGGTTCGAGTCCGGGCTCGCAGTTCTGAGTTTTTCGAAATTTATGTGAAAAATTAAATTAGAAATTTACCATGAGCTTTACGGCGGGACGACCTAGAAAATGGGGTGAGTCCTTTGCCCAGCCCAGAAGTGGGACACTTTTCCAGGCTAATCTAATATATAAAATTCTCGTGTCGCGGTGTTTGTTACCAAACTCCTCCGAAATGGCTAGACCGATTCTCATAAAATTTTGTGTGCATATCGGGTAGGTCTGAGAATCGGTCAACATGTATTTTCATACCCCTATTATTCTTCGCAGACGGAGTCGCGGGCAACAGCTAGTTATTAATAATATTAATAATTTAAGGTGAATTAAAGCATCCTGAGGAA
The DNA here is from genome assembly GCA_947563465.1 of Archips xylosteana. Taxonomy (NCBI): domain Eukaryota; kingdom Metazoa; phylum Arthropoda; class Insecta; order Lepidoptera; family Tortricidae; genus Archips; species Archips xylosteana. The sequence continues at coordinate 7,477,208 of OX387356.1, forward strand.
ACCTGCAGCTGCTGGAGATTTTTTTTTTCCTGTAAATATTTTTTGATAAGTTTTTTATCATTTTTGAATGTCCCTTAAATGGGCATGTTTTTAACTAGTAAGCAAAACAGTCAACAACACAACTATTCAAGATTATATTCTGTTGTAAATACTTATACTGTACTGGCTAATCTAAATTATTTTTAATAGGTATTCAAATAATGTTCTATTTTTTATTATGACTTTTCTTATTTTGAATATCTTAAGTCACTTCAATTATACCATCTATACAAACAACACGTCTTTATATTTTTTCTAGCATATAATAACGCCAATCCAAACCAAAATCACAACACGTTATCAGCACGAAGGTGTGCGTTATTTATTGCATTGATTTATTTTTCGTGTGTGTTTATTTTTCGCATCCTGGAAAAGTAAAAGTTCCGTGACAAAATGTCAAGCGAAAGTGGAGATAGTGGTAATGTTTACAAACAGTTGCAGTCCGGAGTTCCCTCATTCTGCCTTAAAAACAGAGATGGGTATCCAACGTGGAAATTTAAAATGCGAAATTTTCTTATCCACGAAGATTTATGGTATGCCGTAATAGGATATCCCGAAGGCGATGGAACATCCACATCATTAAAGGCAAGGTATGATTGTAAGGCACTTGCTAAAATATGTCTTACAGTAGACGGTGCTGCTATCACTCACGTAAAGGGAGCAAAAACTGCAGCCGAAGCCTGGAAGTCCTTACAGAAAGCCTACGAAGATAAAGGTAATAAGAAGACAAATGTTTTACCTAAGAAAGAAGCTTCTTCGTATACAGCACTGAATACTTCTGGTTCAGAAAAGGATGTGTGGTACGTTGACTCTGGTGCTACTAAACATATGACTTCTAGACGAGATTGGTTTCATAGTTTTACAACTTCAGATAATGGAAATGTTACTGTCGCAAATGGCGAACGAATTAAGTGTTGTGGAGTAGGCAATATCTCCATTAATACACCTGATAAATCGGTGGACATGATACGAGATGTAGCTTTTGTACCAGAATTAAAAGCTAATTTATTATCTGTACAGAAAGCAGTTCAAAAGGGCTTTATATGTATTTTTGATAATAATGGTTGTACTTTCTATAAAAATGATGCAAATTTTTGTGTTACAGGTGATTCAGTTCTTCATGCTTCGCCCTGTGGTGGTCTGTACACATTAGATTGCACTGTAAATGTTCCCCGGGCAAATGCAACACAACATGAGCACTCTGACTGTCCGAGTAACTACAGACTCTGGCACAAACGGTTAGGTCACTTATGTCGTATCGGAATGAGCATGTTGAGGAATCATGAGGTAGGTATAAGCTTTACCGAGGTAGACAAAAATAATTGCATCGCTTGCGTAGAAGGCAAACAAGCCAGAAAACCTTTTAAGAAGATTGCACACAAAAGAGCATCTTCACCTTTGGAATTGGTCCATAGCGATCTCTGCGGGCCAATGTCCACGTCATCTTTCCAAGGAAATAAATATATTTTAATCTTTGTAGATGACAATACACGTAAAATTTTTGCTTATTTTATTAATTCTAAGACAGAGGTAAAAAACAAGTTCTGTTTATTTCAAGCTTTTGTTGAAAAACAGTTAGGCTCACAAATAAAGGCTATTAGGACAGATGGCGGTAAAGAATATGTAAATAAAGAATTTGCTGATTATCTCGCTTCTAAAGGGATCGAGCATCAAACTACAGTTAGGTACAGTCCGCAACAAAATGGGACTGGGGAGCGAACTTTTCGCTCAATTGTAGAAAAGGCAAGATCGATGTTAGCTGAGAGCTCATTACCTAAAGCATACTGGGAAGATGCATTCAAGGCAGCAGTATACTTGAAAAATAGGTCTCCTCATAGAGCCTTAGACGGACAGATACCTTACGACCGATGGTGTGGTCGTAAAAGTGATTTGAGTCATCTAAAAGTGTTTGGATGTAGAGCTCTTGTTCATATACCTGATTGTCACAGAAAGAAACTAGATTTAAAAGCTGAGGAAGGCATATTTGTTGGATATTCAGAAGATCCCAACACGTACTTATTCCGTGATCCTAAAAATCCTAGAAGGGTAATAAAATCTAGAGACGCAACATTCTTTGAGAATCGTTTTGCATCTCTGAAGAAAAGGGAACCTGATTCACATGTTGAATCGAATCCCATCTTATTATTTGATGCTGAAGAAGAAGGTTCGCAATACTTCGATTGTATTGACAGTTCCAACTCAGGTGCTGAATCTTCTGTTCCCGTGAATCCAGTGAGAATGGAGACGGACTCTGAGAATATTCCAGAGAGAGTGGAAACAGAGACAGAGAATGTGGAACACCCTGAAGTTTTGTGTGAGTCAAGATATCCATCAAGGAATCGAAAACCACCCGATTACCTTTCGTATCAAGTGTCAAATAACGATATGGATGAACCAACTAGCTATTATGAAGCTATTCATGCCGATGATGCTGCAAAGTGGCAGTTAGCCATGAATGATGAGCATAATTCGCTTATGAAACTTCATACCTGGGAATTAGTGGAGAGACCTAATAAAAAGGTTATTCCATGTAAGTGGGTATATAAAGTGAAGAAAGATGCGTATGGAAATATCACCAAATATAAGGCAAGACTTGTCGCAAAAGGTTATAGTCAAACAAAAGGTGTGGACTATCATGAGACATTTGCGCCGGTAATACGTCATTCTTCACTACGTACTTTATTTGCATTAGCTGCAGAAATGGGTTTAAAGATGAGGCATATGGACGTGGATACTGCATTCCTTAACGGCGATTTACGAGAAGAAGTCTACATGGAGCAACCTCTTGGTTTTGCGGCAAAAGGCCAAGAAAATAAGGTTTGCTTATTAAGGAAATCGCTCTATGGTCTTAAACAGGCTCCACGCGCCTGGAATAAAAAGTTAAATGAAACTCTTTCGAAAATAGGTTTTATTGTAACGCCCTCTGAACCTTGCGTGTATACAAAACTTTTTGACAAGGAACTTGTATTGTTAAGTGTTTATGTGGACGATTTGATTATCTATTACTCCTCTGACAAGACATTTGAAATTGTCAAAAATGATTTGTTGACATATTTTTCCCTTAAAGATTTGGGCTATTTGAAATCTTATTTGGGCTTGCAAATAGAAAGCAACAAAGATTGCATTAAAATAAATCAATCAAATTTCATATTGTCAATGTTAGAAAAGTTTAATATGAGTGATTGTAAGACGACAGGAACTCCTTTAGCGCAATCTAAATTGCAAAGGAATTTAAATAGTGAGTCACCGTTATTGCCTTACCAAAACCTTATTGGTTCTTTAATGTATTTGGCAGTAAACTCACGGCCTGACATCGCATACGCGGCTAGTTATCTTAGTCAGTTCAATACTTGTTTTACTAAGGAGCATTGGAATGCTGCGAAACGGGTGTTACAGTACCTAAAAGGTACTTCACAGTATTCTTTAACTTACAGAAGAACAGGAAACCTTCTGAAAGGATACGCTGATGCGGATTGGGCTAATTGTCCGATTAATAGGAAGTCGTACACGGGCTTCGTGTTTAAGTTAGCTGACGGACCGGTGGCATGGGAATCAAAGAAACAGCCCACCGTGGCTCTCTCATCGACAGAAGCTGAATATATGGCACTTACAGTAGCTACAAAAGAAGCCTGCTATTTACGTCGCTTTATTTCGGAAATCACAGGTATACTTAGTTCAGTTACATTAATGTCGGACAGCCAGAGTGCCATTAACTTAGTACTCAATCCAGTGCACCACAACAGGACGAAGCATATAGATACTCGTTTCCATTTTATACGAGAAAAAGTATCTGACTGCATCGTTACCCTTAATTATTTAAAGAGTAGTGACATGCCTGCAGACGTTCTAACAAAACCTCTTGGGCCTGTTGCACATAAGAGATGTACAGCTAGCATAGGTTTAGTTGTATAGTTCTTTGTATTATTTTATTTTGCTCTTGGGATAATTTCGATTAAGGGGGAATGTTGTAAATACTTATACTGTACTGGCTAATCTAAATTATTTTTAATAGGTATTCAAATAATGTTCTATTTTTTATTATGACTTTTCTTATTTTGAATATCTTAAGTCACTTCAATTATACCATCTATACAAACAACACGTCTTTATATTTTTTCTAGCATATAATAACGCCAATCCAAACCAAAATCACAACATATTCCAATAAAAATAAATGCAAAAAATAATTAACTCCGAATATCACAACTCAAAATCTTAGCGTGGGTGTACGTACATTATTCAAAAAATCAGAAAAATCTAAATTTCTCGAAAATGGTGCGACTTTTACTGAGGTAATTTTTTGCGGTAGTATTCATTTTGGCATTGGTTTTAGGGACACCCTGTATAGGTTGGACTGATGATGATATAGTGTAGTTACCTGTCCCGCCGCGTGCAACTCCCGCAGCGTGCGGTAAGCCTGCTGCGCGAGCGTGGGCAGCGCCAGTAGCGGCGGCGTGATCAGAGGCAGTAGTAGCCGCAGCCCGCGGGCGCACGTGTCGCCGACGCCGCGCTCCGAGCCGCATCGCGCTATGCTGCATATCACCTCCATTAGAGCGCAAATGTCCTGAGGATAGAGACAGTGTGTTATTATTCCGACTGAAGGGTGTGTGAATTGACAGGACGCTTGTTTGGGACCGGAAAGGTCCTAACCAAGCATCGAAGTGGACTGCGGGTGAATATCGCACTTATAGCTTAGAGAGTCTAGGTTCCCTAGCTAAAGCACTAGTATACGGTCCGGTCGTAATGCCTTGATCGCACGTACCGAGCAAACGGGCGAGACAGTAAAATGTTTTTCGGCCAAGACAGTGATGTAAGCGAGTAGCTTGTTCACACGTGTTTTGAAATTAGCACAGTAAGTTCAGTTCTCATGTGGCCGAGTGGCTAGACAGTGAACGTTCAGACCTGCCGAGTGAGCGAGCGAGACAATGCCTAATACGTGCTTGGCCTAGTAAATAGAACGGGGGCCGAGCTACTGTCTCGCCGCTTCGTTCGGCCGAGCGCTCGGCCCAGCACTCGGTGCTATGTTTATACGCACCGAGTACTCGGCCGAGAGCACTGTCTCGCCCGTTTACTCGGTACGTGTGATCAAGGCATGAGTCTTCGGTTTCGCCCGGCAATCCTCGGCGGCTGGGCAGAGCGGTGAAGCGGCATGTAAGCGTGTAGTGTTTATAAGAAAGTGGGTAGATTAAGATTCTCTTGACAAGCTGGCAGTTTGTAACCAGCCATTATACGTTGCCTTTTGATACGCTGTTTTATTTCAGGATTTACCTGAAAACACTTTAGTGGCGACGAGATATTACTTCACGCGTGTTAAGTTTGTGATAATAGGTAGTATTACAGAAAAAAAACAGTGCAACTTGAACAATATGGCGTTAGGTAACATGAACAGCTTGGTGTTCGACCACCGTTCGCAGGAGTGGGCGATATTTAAAAGTCGGTTTGGCCAGTTTTGTTTGGTGAATGACATCACGGAAGAGACCGACAAATCAGGAGCTAAACGACGAGGGATTCTACTTTCTGCACTGGTGGAGGATACCTACCGAGTCGCACGGGATTTGGTGTTACCAGCTGCTCTAGAAGAGACCTCTTATAAAAGTCTTGTAAAAAAATTGGATGAACATTTCGAGACTATAAGATGTGGTTTTGTCGAGAGGTATCATTTTTATAAAGCGGAGCAGCGCCCCGGCGAAGATCTGAACCTTTTATACTAAGGACAGATCATAAGCCACTAATTTCCATATTCGGAAGTAAAAAAGGTGTACCAGAATTAGCAGCGAATAGGTTACAGCGGTACGCTTTATTTTTATCTGCGTATAATTTTAAAATTGAATATGTAAAGAGCGGGGACAACGTAGCCGATTTTCTTTCGCGTGCTATTGACTTTTCCCGAGTTCCATCGGAAAACGACAACGTTCTCGGAGATGAAGCTTTATTTATAAATTTTATATACAAGGAAATAAGCCCCATCACCGTCGATGATATAAGACGTGAAACCATCAACGATCCAGTATTAAAAAAAGTATCAAATTATATATTACAGGGTTGGCCCCGAAAACTAGTGGAGCCGGATCTCCAACGTTATTTTTGTTGTCGTTTACAGTTATCCATAGAAAAAGGTTGCATTATGCGAGGTCATAAAGTAGTTATTCCGCGAGTTTTTCAAGAGAAGTTACTCAATCAATTGCATAATTCACATTTCGGGGTAGTCAAGACAAAAAGTGTCGCTCGTAAGTATATGTGGTGGCCCAATATAGATTTAAACATTGAACAGAAAATAGGTTCTTGTAGCTTATGCACGGGGATCCGGTGTGCTCCGGCACGCGCGCCATTGGCGCCGTGGCCGCGCCCGCGCGCCGCCTGGCAGCGCCTGCACCTCGACATGGCCGAGCTGGCGGGCCGCCGGCTGCTCGTGGCGGTCGATGCGCACTCCAAGTGGGTCGAGTGCTATTTCATGACCGGTACTGACTCTGCTAGTATTATAGCCAAACTATGTGACATGTTTGCCAGGTTTGGCCTAGTCCGAACTATTGTGACCGATAACGCTACAAATTTTACATCACTTTTATTCAAAGATTTTTGTAAAACTAATGGCATAGACCATCTGACAATTGCGCCTTACCATCCGGCATCAAATGGACAAGCGGAGAATAGCGTCCGCACCGTTAAGAAAGGTTTAAAAACCATTTTAACGCAAAAATTACCACAATCTGAAATTATAAATGAGATTAATGTATTTTTATTCAATTATCGTAACACTACTCACTGCACGACCGGTTTCTCGCCCGCGCAAATCATGCTCGGCCGTCCCTTGCGCTGTCGGTTTGATCTTTTAAAACCATTTGACGACAAAATTCGAGATGATCCGTCAGTGTCTGTAGCTAATGAAAATGTTCGTTCTAAACAGATCTCACAATGTAAACAATACGGAGGCAAGAGACAAGTTAAATTTAAGATCGGCGACATTGTACTAGTTAAATCATTTTATAATAACGGGAATAAACACTCATGGATAAAAGGAACATTACAAAGTGAAATTGGATCATCCATGTTTAATGTATACATCCCGCATTTACAAGTGACTCTAAAAAAGCACATCGACCAGTTGCTGCTGTACAAGGGCATCCAAAGCTCACAAGTTTGCGGTTACAATGGGGATATACCTATTTTAGGCGAGAGAGATGTGGAGGCGGAAGGACCAGCCGTAGATAATGAACTGTCGAGGATCGATGACGTTGAGGAGGAGCGCTCCGACAATTCTTTTGCGAGTTTTGCGTCCCCTATATCGTCCCCTAGGGCTGGCTCACCAACAGCAGACGCCGCGGCGAGCACGCCACTCATATCTACTTCGACCGTACACGATACAGTACATGAGGTACCTATTGAGAATGGGGGAACACCTCCAGAGACCGTAGAGCAGTCCCGACGTTTTCCTATTAGGGAATCTCGAAATCCAAACCCGGATTATTAATATTTTGATTTAAGTTTTTTGTCCTAAGTATAGTGTGTGTCTTATCGTAGGATTTTTTACTATTGGTGGAGGGATTGTAGTGTTTATAAGAAAGTGGGTAGATTAAGATTCTCTTGACAAGCTGGCAGTTTGTAACCAGCCATTATACGTTGCCTTTTGATACGCTGTTTTATTTCAGGATTTACCTGAAAACACTTTAAAGCGAGAAAGTATTCGAGGCCGCGTGCCGTGTGATGCTTGCTACACAACGAATTTGAGACTACTGTCAGCTTCTACACAGTACGCTGGCGGTCGGTCCGGCGGACATGCCACCAACAAGCCCGACATCATCATTTCAGGCGTAGGGCGTCCACTGCTGGAGGTAGGCCTCCCTCATTGATACCCAGGGCTTGGAACCAGTACCAACAATTTTAAGCCCTGTTAATACCTAATCATTACGGTTGGAAGCGGCTTACATCCACCGTGAACCTGCAATCTTGTTGGTGGACATCCAACATTGCGCTTGCCAGTCCGTGGTCTCCTTTCGAGAACTTTTCCACCCCAACGGCCATCAGTTCTGCGTGCTATATGGCTTCCCCATTGTCATTTCAACGAGCTAATCCGTTTGACTACGTCGGTGATCCTTGTTCTCCTACGAATCTCCTCATTTCTGATTCGATCTCGTAGAGAAACCCCGAGTATAGCCCTCTCCATAGTTCGTTTCGCATATAGCGTGTTTCAGCTGGTTCGCTTATAAAAACTATAAGAACTGACATAAATTAGTGTATGAGGTATTGACGCTAAGACGGTCTTAATGTAACTAGCCGCTTCGCTCCCCGCGCCTCTGCTCCGTCAAAATTAGTTTTAACGTAGTGATGTGACGGCGCACGATAGTACGTACAACTACGTATTTATGATGACGAGCTATCTAGGATGCGGACAGAATTTTATGGTGGAATCTTTCACGAAAAATAAACTTACTTCGTATGCTTCTTCTTCTGCGTCTTGTGGGATGCTGGATATTTTGCCTGAATTCCACCTCAAGTATACATCAAAAGTGGTGTTACAAACTTCAAGGAACCTGCAATTAATCAAAAGAGAATTTAGAAATAAAAATCAACAACGAAACGAATGATAAGCGCAATACACACTAAAGTCGCCGTCTCGCCGACACAACCCGGAGGCCTATATGAAAAGAATCGGGCGACATGTCTGCGACATGCATACGCAAGCGCTCAGTTGGCCGGCGACACTCAAAGTTTTTCGATTCGCCAATGACTGAAATCGCTGACTAGCCCGGCAACGAAATGTTGCCGACATAAGTCGTCGGCAACTTTGGTTGTGTATTGCGCTATACGGATTAGACTAAACTCTTTAAAAAAACATATGAAGTTAATTTCGCTACAGCATCCGATATTCTGTTAACTGCATTGATATTTCAAATTTTAAAGGATTCCTTGTAGAATATGGCACCCTAAAATAAAAAAGTTATAATTGTCAATTACTTGTTAACGTTCTGCGGCAGAACGCTGTGCAGCATGCGTTTCGCGCTCTTAGCCAACAGCCTCAAGGCTGGCAACACCACGCCAGGGTAGTTATGGTAACGGTAAACGATGCCCGGGATTTTATCCAACGCGCCGATCAACAATAAGAATTGCTCGTCCATTGCTCCCACCTGTAACAGAAGCATTATTGTTTTCGAGAAACGTAGAATGTCCTACATACGAGTACGTGAACGTCAGATTAAACTGCTAGACCATAAAAACGGCGCGGCAAGCGTTTACTGTGTTCATTGCGCGGCCGAGACGCTCGCCGTACCAGTGGTTACCTGACGGTACACGCAATGAACTGATAAAATGCTTGCCGCGCCGCCAAACGCACGAAGTCGTGGCCGGGCGGTAAGACTTCCTTCGGATTTTAGTCCCCACTACATCTGCTTGGAGAGAGATCTCTTCTTTGTGCATTCTCCCTGTAAACTTTTTTGTGCCTACCTCATAGACTCCTTCAGTGACTCCTATAAAGCAATCGAGGGTGTCAGCTAGCATGTTTCTGACTGGTTCCGTGTCACTCTCCATGTTGATGATATTCATAAGCTTTTCTTGCAGCGCCACTGTGCTAGAAATCAGACGATTCCGCACTTCACCTAAAAATAAAGGATAATTTTAAAAATTATCAAATAAACTAAATGAAATGAGGCTTCTACTTCCTCTTATCTATCAAAAGTTTGATGTAAAATTTGGTAGGATAACAATTTCGTATGAATTTTATTTTTATTTATTAGTTTTTTTTACCCTTTGTACAGTGGACAAAGATCGGTTAGTTCCACTAATATTATAAACGTGAAAGTCATGGTCATGTCGAACGCCCATGTTGTACCAACTCCCGTCGTAATCGGAGATACTTTGCTCGAAGTTGTTGACGACTATATCTATCTGGGACATACAATCCAATTGGGTAGGTGCAACTTCGAGAAAGAGGTCAATCGACGAATTAGACTCGGATGGGCAGCGTTCGGGAAGCTCCGCAATATCTTGTCATCCGATATACCGCAGTGTCTCAAGTCAAAAGTCTTTGACCAGTGTGTGTTGCCAGTGATGACTTATGGCACTGAGACGTGGCCGCTAACGATGGGTCTTATAAGGAAGCTCAAGGTCACTCAGAGGGCGATGGAGAGGGCTATGCTTGGAGTTTCTCTGCGGGATCGCATTAGAAATGATGAAATCCGCGCGAGAACTAAAGTCACGGTTTGTTACTATTTCACGCTAAAACGGTTTGACGGATACTTTTTATCCCGGAAAACTGTAGTTCCCGCGGGAGAGCGATAAACAGATTATTCGCAGACAGAGTCGCGGGCAACAGCTAGTCCTGTATAAATGTGTGGTTTTTGACTTGCCTTCTGCATAAGTCGCTGCAATGGCGAAGGCCCTATGCAACTCCTTCCTTAAATCTCCCGGCAAATTGCTGCCAGCTGCTTCCCAAGCCACGAGTCCCAGGAATTCGTCGCAACTGGCCAATGGGTTCTGCCTGTAAAGCGGAAAGTTGCAAATTGAACGAGTCGTCGCCATCATCATTATTATATCGTCGGGAGATACCACTCGAACTTTCTCAAATATGTAATTATTGATTATAATCAGTTTTGTGGTACCCAGAGCCAATGGCTTCCCGCAATCTTCACCAGAGCATCCAATGGTTAATTATTAATTATAATTACATGAGTACACTTTTATGCATTTTTTTAACTTACTACTTGATTTCTTTACTAGCACCAAAAAAGGATCAAATAAAATGAATCAAAAATCGATGTTAAATGTGGCCTGATTAGAATCTTTCATAAAATTCCTAATATTTTATATGTCAAATATTTGTGATGCTGTCTGTGTTTATTCGAATAGGTAGATTAAAAAGAGACATGAAGAAAAGCGAGAGAAAGAGAGAGAGAGAGAGAGAGAAAAGATAATTATGTGGGAGTCTAGTCGCCGCACCGCCCACTGCGCGCCGCGGGACCCGCGCCCGACCGCCGTGTCCCGGACAGGCGACATCTAGTGTAACATACTTGTGGTGGTGCATAGCGAGTGTGGTGAGCAGCGACGCAGCGGCCCCGGCGGCGGCGGGCTGGGCCGCTAGATGGCGCAGCACGGTCGCGGCGCGCGCGCAGAGTCGCCGCACCGCCCACTGCGCGCCGCGGGACCCACGCCCGAACGCCGTGTCCCGGACAGGCGACATCTAGTGTAACATACTTGTGGTGGTGCATAGCGAGTGTGGTGAGCAGCGACGCAGCGGCCCCGGCGGCGGCGGGCTGGGCCGCTAGATGGCGCAGCACGGTCGCGGCGCGCGCGCAGAGTCGCCGCACCGCCCACTGCGCGCCGCGGGACCCACGCCCGAACGCCGTGTCCCGGACAGGCGACATCTAGTGTAACATACTTGTGGTGGTGCATAGCGAGTGTGGTGAGCAGCGACGCAGCGGCCCCGGCGGCGGCGGGCTGGGCCGCTAGATGGCGCAGCACGGTCGCGGCGCGCGCGCAGAGTCGCCGCACCGCCCACTGCGCGCCGCGGGACCCACGCCCGAACGCCGTGTCCAGGATAGGAGACATCTGCCAAGTGCAGTGATGAGATGAGAAACTTACTTAAACCCCAAAGCTGCACGGATGTTTTAAGCAGAGACGGGAAAAAAATATTCGAATGACGAGTAACGAATAAGAATAACCAAATTATTCGCGAATGACGAATAAAATTATCAAATGATTATTCTTGAATTGCCAAGATTTATTATTTATTGGAAAACCTTATAAACTTTTCTTGAATCCGAATAAAAATAACGAATATATCATTCGTCATTTGAAAAACAGTCAAATGATTTTTTCGCGGATAAAAAAATATTCGAATAATGCCCATCTCTGCTTAAAAATTAAATGTGTGGGATAATGTAGTATTAGTATGATGTTTCAGCGTATGCATACTTGCCGACGTCCAATTTATAGAAAGCAAGGTCACAAGTTGCACATTCTATCAAACAACAATATATACAAAATGCAACTTTATATCAAAAATCAAATCATCATCATTTCAGCCGGAAGACGTCCACTGCTGAACATAAGCCTTCCCCTAGGTTCGCCAAACAGATCGGACAACGCGTTCCCGCAACCTTGACCTGGTCATCGCTCCATCTTGCTGGAGGCCTACCTGCACTGCGTCTTCCGGTCCGCGGACGCCACTCGTAAACCTTTTTGCCCCATCGGCCATCAGTTCTACGAGTGATGTGCCCTGCCCACTGCCCTGCCACTTGAGTCGGGTGACTTGGGTGTGACTGTTCTTGCGCGGATTAAAAATCAACTAACCTCAGAATACAATGAAGCCTGCGGCATCAGATAAGAGTTGGCCCATATCTTGAGCAGCCAGGAGACGGTGGCGGATAGTTCTGGACTGAACGCGCTCGCGAGCCCGGCCTCCAACGCAGCGCACTCCCACGCGCTTATGCGAAGGATCTCGCCTAATAACCTGGAAGTTATAACTCGGTCGTAGAACTTTGACGACCAGATGGGTAGTAACCTGACTACGAAGCTTGAGGTCCCGGGTTCGATTCCCGTGTCGGGGCAGATATTTGTATGAAAAATACGAATGTTTGTTCTCGGGTCTTGGGTGTTTAATATGTATTTAAGTATGTATCTATCTATATAAGTATGTTTATCCGTTGCCTAGTACCCATAACACAAGCTTTGCTTAGCTTACTTTGGGACTGGGTCAATTGGTGTGAATTGTCCAGTGATATTTTTTTTTATTTAGTTTCACCTGTCCCGTTGTCTGTAATCAAATCTTGCAAGTTGAATTTGACCCACTTCCCGACTACCGATTGAGCTGAAATTTTGCATGCATGTGTAAATCAGGTGACAATGCAATATTATTGTGACATGAAGCTGAAAGGTGGCCATAGGAACTCTGTAATAAAACGACACAACCCCGTCAAGTTTTGGCTCGTTTGATTCGTCTTGACGAGTACTTTGATCCCAGATGGTAACCAGGGTCTGATGATGGAGCTGCAAAGTGGGCAAAGGCACTCCATAATGAAACGGCACTACCCCATCGAGTTCGGACTCGTTTGATTCGTCTCAACGAGTACTTTGATCCTAGATAGTAACCAGGGGCAAAAATTACAGTCAACATAAAAAGCTTGCATTAAAAATGGATTTTTTACAAAAACTTAGTTAGAGATAACATTTACAAAGTTTCTTTTAAGTAACCAATGAGCGGCCAACTGATGCAATAATGATGATGATGAATCCGATATGAAATATTTAAAGTATAAAAACATATACAGTTTTTGTTATACATCACATCAGTAAATACATATCGCTCATGCAGAAGAAAACTGACACAATTGCAAATTATTGTCATCAATAGTGTCAGTGTTCTTCTACTTAATAATTATAGGGATAATTTTACGGAACCCTTCGTGCGCGAGTCCGACTCGCACTTGGCCGGTTTTTTCTATTTCTACTAAGTACTGAGCACGAGCCGCTTGTCAGCCATTAAATCTCACAAATGTCATCTCGAACACTTAAAAAAATAATTTCAATAAATAGTAGGAGATAAAAAATCAACAGCTGCAGTTTCTCGGTCTTGAAGACGACTACTGTCGAAAAAAAATATAATTAGCACCTCTTCAATAAACTTTACTTAGCCAATTCACCCAATTATGTTCTCTATTTTTAAATCAATTGTAGTCACATCCATATTAATTTTTCGACATTATTTTGACGTAATTTGCATCCGTCAGCCGCCAATCGGCTGAACTGAAAAATGTATATTTTATCATACCGACAGCGTTTTCCACCTTAAGTCATTTCTAAAAAAAATAGTGAAGCGCTTTTTTAACGTCTGGAATGAAAAAAAATCTTGACTCGTAGAGCATTTTAATTAAGCTTAGAATATATTGATGGAGCCTGAGGTAATCTATTGTTATTACCGTATTGACATACAACATTATGTAATCCAGGACTGGCATTATGGATTTCGTAGTTCCACTCATGTCAGCACAATATGACGTTTGTTATTTAAAAAATAATATACATAACAATGTGAGATAACGCTCAAAAATGACAATTCATGGAGTTTAACCTGACCTTACATTTCCATCCTATTGTTACTAATCTTTAAAGTCATCTATTAATGTATTGGTACGCCAGAGGAAAAAAAAGAAGGATGTCTACGCAAAAGTCGCAAAACTATATCGCGGTAGGTATATAAATCGGGAACCCGCTGTTTATTGTATTATTCAAACTGATACAAAATTCAAATCCATTGTGAAGAAGACATTAACATCTAAGGCGTACTATAAAATTAATGACTATATCATGGACAGGGATGTTTGGAAATAATTCCGATCCACATTGGCGATCCCTAGTCTCAAATAGCGTATCTACTGTGTTAAAAAATTTTAATTGTATTAAATACATGTAATTTAATAACAATGTAGATCTGATTGAAAAAAATATACCTTGTTGAGTTTCTTGCCGGTTTCTTCTCAACAGGGTTTTTCCGAACCGGTGGTAGATTCTTCGACGTTCATAGGAGCATCAATTGATGCCTAAATTGAATAAAGAGTTTTGACTTTGACTTTGACTTTATTACAGTCAGCAGAACTCAATGGATAGCAAATTGGGCCCATCGTCACAACCTACGGAAACATGACCTAGTCCATATAAACCCTAAGAGTTAACTTACTTGAATACAGGATCAACATTTTCCGTGCTGGTACTCTCTCCGACCAAAAATCGAAGCGAAGCGTCCACATTCCCGTTCTCCAATAAACTGAAGTGCACTATCTCTGGCGGCATCATCACTGTTTCGCCCTCCGTGCAGTCTATTGCAATGAAGTGCCCTAGAAGAAAAAACATTGCAAAATTATAAATACGGATTTCAATTTTTTTACTAAGTGCCTGCAGCCACGTGCGACCTTGGATCAATAGCTACGACGTCAAACAGCGAATTTACATATTTGTCGTCAATCATTTTTCATTTATTTCAAGGAGAGTAAACAGAAGCAAATGCATATACATAAATTAGATTGGGGGAGGGGGTTATGGGGTTAGGGGTTGGGGTTTTTTTTTTCCTGTTCAACTACCTCCAACATAATCGGAGCCTACTGTTTACCGTTTCCTTTTCATTCCAGTTCTATCATTTGCTGCTTCTCATGGGGGGTTGGGGGGTTTCGGGTGGGTTGGGGGTTAGGGGGTTGGAGGGGTTGGGGGGTGAAGATAGAAAGAGACAGAGTTACGTTTAATATATTACTGTAGAGCAGTGCGCGCGCACCAAAGACCAAGTATAAGATGGACCGATTCTATTTAAGACGAACAAAAAACCGTCGTGTCTCTTTATAGCACATGGAAACAATCCACTAAAAAATAGAAAATAAATAATACATTAAAAAACTAAAAAATACGCTTTTATAGGAAATCCACCTAAAAAATAGAAAATAAATTCAATAAATTTGAATTAAGAATAGTGTAAAAAATTTTTATTAGTAAGCTATTATTATATTGCTATATATCAAGATCAAAATTTGTAAACAATACTAAATATTGATAAAATAAATAATAGTTTAAAATATTTTATTGTAAAAAAAACATGGGGTGCTTTTTAAGATTTTATAAAAATGATAATCCTTCTACTCATATCTGTCAATAAAATATTTCTAACAAGTGACACCATACCACCTGACCTGGTTAGTTAACTAAAGTTAATAGAAGAAAACATCAATGAAGTAGAAAAATATTGTATGCAACGGTGTATAATTTGGTCTAAACGGCTCGTGCCGTCTTGCATTGCGATACTCAGATTCGTTCGTATCGCAACTCACGTCACTCGCCCTTTAAGACCGTTGCATAAAATACTACTATTTCCAACGCATTTCCGAGTAGTAGTTATTTGTCATCTTATTTACGAGCAAGCGGTTGAAGTTCGTGTTCATTCGTATCATCTCCTAATCCGTTTCATTGCAGTTTTATGCAATCACTCAAACGGCAAGCTCGTAAACAAAATTATAAATTACCTACTAAGAATCGGAGATAAAGTGTTATCCATAGAGGTTAAAGGTTGACTAATGAGATGTCAATAAGCAATAAATTTTGCATGCATGCAATCTTTTTAATTCTGATCTCTTTTGAATTTAAACTCAAAAACAGTGACAGTTAAATGTTGACGTCAACGTCAAAGACAACAATTATGATTCATGATTTTCAACCGACGAAAAAAACGGATGAGGTTCTCAAGTCGACGCGTATACCTAGTCCGATTTTGATGATTATTTTTTTATTGGGAAGCGTATACCCCGAGGGTGGTCCCATTTAAATTTGGAAATAATATTCCTACCGTAAGGGTAGGAAAACAGGGGATGATTGACTAACTTTTTACAGAGTAGTCTGATTTTCATAATTCTTTTTTATTGGATAGGGTATACCTTGAAGTGGGCATTATATAAATTTGGAAAAAAAAAATTACCCCAAGGATGAGAAAAAAGTATAAAATAAAAAAAAAATAACAAAAAAATTAAACCGCCGAAAAAACTGAAAAGCAAAAAATAATACCTTTTTTGTTTGACCTTAATCTAGGTACCAATTTGAAGTTGGTGCCTCAGCACTAGCCAGGAGGAGTGGACCTATAATCGTCTACCTGATTGACTTCTATCACTCCTCCTGGCTCGTGCTGAGGCACCGACTTTCAAACTGGTACCTAGATTAAGGTCAAACAAAAAAGGTATTATTTTTGCTTTTCAATATTTTCGGCGGTTTCATTTTTTTGTTAAAAAGTTTTTGGTAAATCGTAACCACTATTAAAGTATTTACGCCATAATTGAATCGTGACAGTGCAGGGTCAGTAGGCTCTGAGTTTTCGTCCGTTGAGATAGCTCATTCTATAACGTTATTAAAGAATTAAAATTATGTGAAATCCATATAACCATAAGCGTGTAAGATTTATTAACTTTGTTGCGTTGTGGGTAAGACGAATATATCGGGATTAGCTGCGAGCGGAATTTCGCAACTGAATGTCGCCTTTATGGGATCCATGAAGACCCAACTCGAAGATTAAGGAAATGCAAGCGATCATCGCCAGAATGACCATCGCCCCGCGAATCCCAGCGAAAAGAAATGCTCCCCGACTGCAAAGATGATGGATTTATTCTATCTACGAAGTGTTACGCGGAACGTATTGATGTGGATCCCAGGACAATCCGGAGACAATGGATTTGCATCATAGAATTCCACCCCACAAATTAGAGTGACAGACGATCATAAAACCGCTTAGGGACTATATATTTATTTATTAATATGATTAATTCGATTTATAATTAAATATAACAAATTACAAAACTGATTTAGTAACTCAAATTTTTAATTAATTCTTCTTATAATGGTGACAGTTAACCTTTGCTACATCATTTTTCATTTCTGCCCCCAGATAATATGCATAGAATAGTGAGTGAGATATCGCAATTTTGGGGTTTTCTAGGATGTTATCACGTGTCAAACTATCAATGCGTGCGTGACGGACGCGATAACGAGATTCTGGGATGTACAAGCGGTTATTGTTGTTTACATTTATGTGCAACAATTATGATAATGTCAGTTATGAACGTCAAATTTGTATCCTGGACGCTATGCATTCGGGTAAAGTCGCGAGTTTTTCGTTTTTCCGATGTCAAAATGACCAATCATAATTTCTCCAATACTATCGCTACGTTATAACAATTGTTTCTAGGTTACGGTTGCTAGTTCTGCATTACACGGCTAAAATACGAACAGCGGCATGTGGCTCATCAATTAAAGTCCGTGACTGTACCATCCTGTATAGGATATTGGGCGGCAGGACACAAAGTCCTTAGTAATTTTTCATAAATATTTAGACATTCGGAGTATTCAGTGGGTAAGTTTACTAAAATATTGTATTTTTTGTTCAATTTTAGAGAGTTCTCCGTGTATATTTGCCGTCTACTCAGCTTGCTGGTAAATCCACCACTGACGTCAAATATTCATTATTTGCATTTCAATTTTACTAAATTGTTATTTAAAGAAATAAAAAGTAATTTAAAATGAAGTAAACTAGCCGTTGTCAGCGACTTCGTCTGCAAAGAATTAGTTTTTCGTTATCCGCGGGAAATATGCAATTTTCTGGGTTGAAATATCTTATGTCCTTTCCAGGGTATCAAACTATCTCCATACCAGATTTCCTTAACTCACTTCAGCGGTTTAAGCGTGAAAAGGTAACAGACAGAGAGACAAAGTTACATTCGCATTTATAATACTAAATAGCTGTTGCCCGCGACAGTTCCCCCCCCCCCCTCCTCCTCTAAAAGCTGAACTGTTGGTTTGTGATATTTTTGAAAAAGTCATGATGAGAGTAAATATACCATAAATAATAGCAAGCCTATTCCGTACAAAATTCAAAATCGTTATAAAAATATTACTTACTTGTTTTACACGGAACAACAACACATTGGAGTGTGTGGCGCTTGGTGAAGGCGATTACGGTACGCTATACCGTATGCAAGGATTTTTTCGTAACAGCTACGGAACCCTATCCTGGGCGTGTCCGACACGCTCTTGGCCGGTTTTTTTACCTGCAATCATCAGGATCCAGTGCAAGTCTTCAAAGAGACTAACGAGCTGCTCGCCGCCGCTGACTGGTAGTTTACCCATGTGCATGAGATGCAGCTGTTCCTCAAGCCTATACATAAACAAACATTACTGTTACAGTCGAGTTCTCCAATATCTGTCAACCGTTCATACATACAGTAGGGCCTCGCTAATCCGGAGCCTCGTTAAGGGTGCGACCAAACCGCCGCTTAAAAAACGGTGACGGTAGGGTATCGCAGTGACGCACCGTAAACGTCAGAACTTACCGCATGCTCTCCATAGTAAAGTTTTGACGTTTACGGTGCGTCACTGCGATTCCGTAACGTCACCGTTTTTTAAGCGGCGGTTTGGTCGCACCTTAATTCGTTGTACGCTGTAATCCGGAAAAACAAGAGGATCGCGCGGGGAACGTTCGCGAGGGAAGCGGTAGGTGCAGGTCGCAACGTGTCAATATTCAATTATTTGTAGTCACTCGACCGTCTTTTATTTATCTCCTTGCAGTGTTCGTTAATTTAACGCGCATTCGCTATCAAAATGGCACCGCCGCGTAAACATTCTTCTACTTTAATAAATGAAAACCAAGTTAAAAATGTGTTTTATTCCTATTAAAATATTGCATACCATAATCCGGACGCCTCGATAATTTTTAAGGGGTCTTGTTTTCCATATCCGGATGAGCGAAGCCCTACTGTATCTAAACATGAACCTTATGTTACGGTAATAAGTTCTACGTATATACTTCGTTTTTTTTTAGCATTAGAAAGAAGGTAACGTGTCATTTTATTGAAAAACACTTTTGAAAAATAAATCACGGCAAATATATGTATATACTAGCTGACCCCGCTAACGTTGTTTTGCCATATCACCTAGGGGTATAAAAAATAGCCTACGACCTATTCTCAGACCTACCGAGTGTAGAGAAAAAAGTTTTATAAAAATCGGCCAAGCCGTTTCGGAGGAGTTCGGTAACAAACACCGTGACACGTGATTTTTATATATTAGATAACACTTATATAGCAAGGACACATGGTTATTTTCATTATTTTGGTTTCACAAGTAATAGTTACTATTTTTTAAAAACGTTTTACAATAAAAAGACTCATCAATATTCTTTACCCTATTTCTAATGCTAAAAAAAACGAAGTATAAGTGACATGAATTTGTTTCTTATTTTTCCAGAGCTTGACCTCTCGCCCGGTACCGGGGGGGCTACTATGAAATTCGAATCGTGTCGTCCCTTTCACTCTTCTGTTTAATACTATTAGCATAAACGGAACGGCACGATACGAAGTTCGAAAATCGAATTTCGTAGTCAGGGCCGGATTAACTATTAGGCAAGGCGTGCGCAACAAAGAAATTAAAAAGGTTTGAGAGTGAAAATTTGGATTGGAAAATTTGTGTAATCGATGACAATAAGAATTCTTGCTATTTTTCGATGTATGCTACCAGTTGATTTGATTTGACTTGAAAAATGCGATTTATATTTGGCTAAAGCTGTCCGTAGTTATCGTATAGGTTATTGTTGAGTTTTGGGCAGAGTTGGGCAAAATTTATCTAAATACGAATAACCGGGAAGATCATCAGTTGTTTGTTATTTTGAATTTATCTAGATGAGCTTTGTTCTTATCAAGATAAAATAGTTGGGACTTTAAATAAAAGATGAATATCAGTGTGACGGTTTGACCCAACGTGACATTCTATACAGGATGGTCCAAACACCGACGTCCAAAAAAAAAATTTAGATGCCTCACATCTGGGGCTATCCGAATATACCCCATGTATGTTGGCCGATTTTTTGTAGTTTTCGAGTAATTAAATTTTAAAGATTTTTTCAAGAATTTTCGGGCCGAGTAGTTTAACATCATGTAACTTTTTCTGGTTACGCTTTTTCTGAGTGTTTTTTTTTGTGACATTATCCTCACAAACTGTAATTTAACACATAAAATAATCAGCTTCCCAACCTTGACGCAAGTTACAATAAAATTGACCGAACGTGAAAGTTTTACCACAGATTACTTAATAGTTACTTCGTAACAGATGCTGCATCCCGTACAAAATCTTGGTACTTACCGCGATTGTAGCCACAGATTATACTACTCCGTCTCCTTAAGAATGTGTGCGTGCCGACAGTGACAAGGGCTGGCAGTTTGGATTAAAAAAAAATTCTACATGTTATTTTACCATTTTGTCGGGATAATTGCTATATATTATATCCATGCAAACTTTCTAGCACTAAATATTCTTTAAGCTAAGCCACGGACGGACAAAGAGACAGACGGTCATGGCGAAACTATAAGGGTTCCGTTTTTGCCATTTTAGCTCTGGAATCCTAACAAAAAAGGATATTTATTGTAATGCGCAGAACACATTGCCATGCTCACAGTACCCTAGCGTTATACTAAATACGAAGGTCTACTTTCGAACTTCGCATCGTGCCATCCCGCTCACGCTTATAGCTTTTTATAGAAGAGTAAGAGGGACAGCACGATACGAACTTCCAAATTGTTATATTAGCTATTAATTCTAGCATAGCCATATTAAAATTTGCCCCCTGTTTCACCATTCACTTATAAAAGTCCAGGCGGCATATTTTTTCCGTGGAACACGAATGAACGTGCGTCGGCGCGCGCTTGTGACAACCTACTGGAATTTCGATCTTAGCAGATCGTCCCCGCGGTAGGTAAATATCGCGCGTAAGTACATGGCATGCATGAGGCCTGGTTTTACCTTTGAGCAAATCGAAGTTTGATTTTGTAAAAAAAAAAAAACCTAAAAATCTGAGAATTCAAAGACCAGAATGCATTTTAAAAACTTCGCCAGTCTCTAATCTTTCAGAATAATACAAAAAAAGTGACACTTAATAGGGCATAATTTGCTGGATTCGACTTTCAAACGTACTAAGGTAGAATGTGTAATAAAGAGTCTGTTGTTAGTAAAGTAACATAAAAACTGTTTTTTAATTGGCCGAACCTAATTTGGTACTGGCCATCAATAAAGCCATGTAATACTTTTAATGAACAAATAAATTTATTCTTCTTCTGTCTGTCTGTCTGTTTGTTCGTGTCGGCCGCCGGATTTGAATCCCATTGACTTCTTTGTCTGGGGATATTACAAAGAACTGGTCGTTTAGGTTAATTTCGTCCACATTCCCACTTCGTCAACATTCCCATTCCGTCCATATTCCCATTTCGTCCACAATACCACTTCGTCAACATTGCTAGCTGATTTTAATGCGGTTTTCGCTATCACTTAGCTTACTTCTCAGGGAAGATTTTATTTTTTGTGATTTAGGTTTTCATGTTAAGAAAAATACTTGCTAAGCACGGTGCGGGTCAATACTATTCAGATACACTACCAATTTCCTTACTATTTTGTTACGAAATGAGAATGTGAACAAAATGGGAATATGGACGGAATGGGAATGTTGACGAAGTGGGAATGTGGACGAAGTGGGAATGTTAACGAAATGAGAATATGGACGAAATGGGAATGTTGGCAAAATAGGAAGTGGACGAATTGGGAATTGATTGTGGACGAAATGGGAATGTTGACAAAATGGGAATGTGGACGAAATGAACCTAAACGACCAGTTCTTTGTTCTTATTTTATGTGTGAAAGTACAGTTGGTGAGGATAATGTCACAAAAAAAAACACTCAGAAAAAGCGTAACCAAAAAAAGTTACATGATGTAAAACTACTCGGCCCGAAAATTCTTGAAAAAATCTTTAATAATTAATTACTATAACGCGCGGGTATTCAAATTTACCGCGCGACCGCTGTGCCGTGGCGCGCTCGCACAATCCATATACATAGCTATGCGTAGATACACACGGCCCCCGCCCGCGCGCGGCTCGTTCGCCAGAGAGTGAGAGAAAAAGTTCGCTTGACACGCCGGCCGGTCCGCGTATTAACTGCTATCGTCAATGCCCCTCACTTTTGCGTGTTTAATTGATTATTCTGTACTCTGTGTGCGACAATTAAAAGTGTATCATAATAAACGTGTGTCATTCATTAACAAGCGTTATATTACTCAAAAACTATGTACAAAAAATCGGCCAACATACATGGGGTATATTCGGATAGCCCCAGATGTGAGGCATCTAAATTTTTTTTTTGGACGGCAGTGTTTGGACCACCCTGTATAAATCTAAACTTACTTCAGTAACAAAAGATGTTTTTTATCTTCGTCTAGATAATTTATATAATTAAAAGAGTTGACAGTTATGAATAAATTATTTTCAAATTATTTTATGTAAAATAATTAACTAGATAAGAAATTATTTAAATAACGCCCAACTCTGGTTTTGGGACACTCTGTATACCTCTTACTTCTGTAGTGTGCTGTATAGTGCTTACCTCTTACTCCTGTCTCGAAGCAGAGCAAAGAGCACGTGACAACAATGCGCGGGCGCCTTCCGGGCGATGGCACCAATCGTGAGCAGAACATCGCTGTGTAGCTTACGCTCATCCTCCTCTACGTCGTCTTTGATATCGTCTGTGCAACCGTCACTGGTTTCCACGCCTCTGTAAAAAAAAATGTCACGGGACAATTCACACCAATTAACCTAGTCCCAAAGTAAGCTAAGCAAAGCTTGTGTTATGGGTACTAAGCAACGGATAAACATACTTATATATAGATACATACTTAAATACATATTAAACACCCAAGACCCGAGAACAAACATTCGTATTTTTCATACAAATATCTGCCCCGACTCGGGAATCGAACCCGGGACCTCAAGCTTCGTAGTCAGGTTCTCTAACCACTAGGCCATCTAGTCGTCAAAAATCGGCTCGTCTGGTCGTAAGAATTTTACAAGGTTATATCTTACTAGTTGTTACCCGCGACTTAATCTGCGAAGAATAGGGCTATAAAAAATAGCCTACAACCTATTCTCAGACCTACCGGAAATAGAGAAAAAAAAATTTTAAAATTGGTCAAGCCGTTTCAGAGGAGTTCAATATACTTATATTGATGTATGTTAAAATTTTGTTTTTTATTTCACCCGCAAATAAACATTTGGTGTTTGGTTATTATAAATAGAGCATTACGCCATCCATTCCCTTGCCGTTCGTGGCGTGAAAGTGCGTGCGGTCCCACCGCGCGCAATGATGCACAGGGTGCATCATGGGTATTTAGTACGGGAAAAAATGTACTGCGCGCGGGCGCATTGCATCGCTTCGTCGGGCCTGCGCGCAGGACCATTGCAGCGCGCTAGAAGGCGCTCGCGCCGAAAGGGTTAAGCACTGTTTGATAACCAAAATTTCACTGCCTACAGCCACAGCTGGCTTACTATGTGGTTACGAAATGTTAGTTACCAAACGATCCTAAAACCGCGGGAACTATGGAATTTTCTGGGATAAAATTATCTCCGTACCGAAATTTAATTTTCAGCGGTTATTGATTCCCCATACAAACTTACGCCCCCATTTTCATCCCCATCAGGGATGATTTTTGAGATAAAAACTATTGTATGTCCTTTCCAGGGATTCAAAATATCTCTATACCAAATTTCATCTAAATCATTTCAACAGTTTAAGCTTGAAGTGGTAAGAGGTGTAGGCAGACAGATACACATTCGCATTTATAACATTTAGTATGGATTGGTCAACAAAAACTGTGCAAGGTGTGATCAGTGGATTTGTCTATTGATGAAAGCAATTTGTTGTCCAAGTAAAGCTACAGGTAGTTAGTACAGTAAAATTACATAAAGTTTACCACTGACAGATGGTTGCCTTCATTTCATATTCAACTTTAACGACCTACAAATAAAGCCAATTTTAGAATACCCACGTTTACAGATTTTGTAATAGCTACTTTATTTGTATGGTGTTAAAGTTGGAAATGAAAAGAAAGCAAGCCATCTGTCAGTGGTAAACTAAAAGTAAACGTATTGTAGTTAGAAATTGACACTATTTGGCATCTCTACTAGTACTAAAACGGTGCTGAGAATTCAGCGACGGCGTAAAAACGCCAAAAAATATAATAACTCATATTTGGGTAGTTTTTATTGATTTGTAAAAATCAGTGCAAATAGAAGCTTGCAGGAAATCTAAATTTACAAGTATTTGAACAAATTACCTAGTCCCGTCTGGTGGAGCCAAACGACACTGCAGGTAGGTGTTGAATATCTCTATACAAGGATTGACCAATGTTTCGTTAGAATAACCATCCTTGTCATGAACTATGGAACTCCATGTGTGAAGAAATTTGCTGAGAGATTCCCTCCATACTGTATCGTCATTAACCTGAAACAAAAGCAGTAGAGAATATAATACACAGCATTTTGAAGCAACCCTAGATTAAAATGATTAATCCTTTGTCCCTTAACCGCAAGGGACAAAAGGAACCCTATTACTATAGTCTATAGTATTAGTCTATCTATCACAGGGTTGTATCTCAAGAATAGCAACAGATTGACATGTGAAATTTATGCATAATGCGTACGTCTATTGCCGCATTAACAACAAATAATAAAATTTAAACTCAAAATCAAAGGGGCCATCCATAAATTACGTCACACCAATTCGATCAATTTGGAACCCTCCCCCCCCCCTTGTCACACTTATCAATATGAAAACCGCAATTATTTTGTTCTTGTGTCACAGATCGCTTGACGGCCCCTAAGGGGTCTCCCCAACCATTGTAAAATTACCACACACTGCGTACAGAGCAAGGATGATATAGACTGGATTGGCAGTCGCCATAGTACGGATCGGCCGCGGTTTTTGTAGTTCGATTATTAAATCTAGATGGCGCTGAAATATAGCCAGAGGCTTTGAAAGCAAAACTATAAGACTAAAGATATTTCATATCACTGCAAATGTATTATTATGCATTTTTGAAAAATAATACATTTGTAGTAATATGAAACATCTGTAGTCTTATTGTTTTGGCTTCAAAGCCTCTGGCTATATTTCAGCGCCATCTAGATTTAATAATCGAACTACAAAAACCGCGGCGGATCCGTACTATGGCGACTGCCAATCCAGTCTATATCATCCTTGGTACAGAGCAAGAAACAGGGCTCTGCTAACACTATATTTTTTTAGATACGGCCGTTTATAACGCATGTTCTGACATACCTACAAATACCTCTATAGGTGCGGAATAGGATGGTGCACTTGCTTGGTTTTTCAATTACTAAGTATTATCCTTGTCCAAACATGTCAAAAATGTATGCATGTATGTAAAACTCTTTATTGTACATATAAACATGAGATTAACAGTTAAAAAGAGAAATAGATGGGCAAAGGCGAGCTTATCCCTTAAAGGGATCTCTTTCAGTTAACCTTTGAGCGATCAACAAGACATCAGAAACAAGAGTAGGCATAAATCTAAAATTAGCCCAAACAAATAGTACATTAATAATACACATACATATAAAGGATACACGTAAAATTATAGTATTTCTACCCCACACTCCCACAGTCAAGATTCTATTACGCATTAAAAAATAATTACTTAACTTACCCCTTCTTCTACAACAGCACCTCTAATACAATGACAAGTCAATGATGTCAAATTCTGTAGCAATGCCGGTGGTTGTGCTGCTATCATGGTAGGTGAATAGAACTGGATCAATCTTCTGTAAATATCAGAAATGCCCAGCATCTCTCTCTCTATCGGCTGAATATTAGCCATCATATTTAGAAAACTATTCACATAATTCTCTAAATATTGCTGCTTTAAGTTGCTGGCAGACACAACAACACCACTCACTCTGGCTAACTGTACAAGGCATGTTAACGATGGACTAGCTAGCTCAGGATTGGTCCTAACATACATGTGGATTTCAAAGAATAATGCAATTAGTTCAGGTTGCAAGATGGTGTCACGCCAATTTAAGCTTAATCGCAGTGCTGGGGCTGAATCAGTCTCATAAATGGCCTCGAATTCGCGTATCAAACGCTTGTTTTCAGTGAGCGCAGGCAGTAGTGGCGAAACTTGCCCCCAGCATAATACTGTTTCAACTATAGTCAAGAGTTGTTTTGTCAACAATGCCTGCTCGCCTTCAGGTCGATGTCCAGATCGGACTATCTGCTCTAGCACGCTGACAGTAAATCTGAATATCCTCTTTAGATCCAAAGCCTCAAATAACTTCTTCAGTCGGAAGTGCACCTCCCAAATTAAGCCCACATCAGCAGATTTCACGGTAATGGCATACTCTTGCATGATGGCTAAGATCAGCGAACATGCTAACTTTTGCTGACTAATGGGTGAGCTAAGAATGATCTTCTCCAATTCGGCCAACAAGGCTTTTCTCTCTCGCCCTCCATCATCTATGCTGCCTCTCTTGATTATTATTGCAATTGTCTGAAAAGAAATGTACAATATTATGTTTTATTATAAATTATGCTACTCAATTTCAACTCTGAGTAAGATACTAAATAAAAATAATAAATATCATGGTTCAATTCACACCAATTGTCCTAGTCCCAAAGTAAACAAAGCTTGTGTTGTGGGTACTAGGCAACGGACAAAGATACTTATATAGATAGATATGTCATTAAATACATATTAAAACACCCAAGACTCTAGGACAAACATTGATAGTTTTCATACAAATATCTGCCCTGACACAGGAATCAAACATGGGACCTCAAGCTTTGTAGTTGCGTTCTCTAACCACAAAGCCATTCAGTTGTCAAATGGTTTAACAAAATCTTATTCTTTCATAATACAAGAGTTTAGTGTTTTATATACTATTAACCTTTAAACAGGTCTTACTGAAGTAGCTACTGTAGCAAAAAAATCGATTACAGGATTTTACAGGCATGGTTACATACTCGGTGGTAAATAGTTTTTGAATAAGACAAATCTTCATAAGACATAGTGAAATTTATACCATGTTGATGTTTACTATAAAGTTCATTATAACAGGAAACCTGTTGATAAGGCTCTGTTTGGTATCAGTTAAAAGAGCATACCTGCAATAGTTTTTCCCTCAAGAAAGTTGGAGTTTCTTGTCTCAGGAGGTAATTAAGTAAATACTCCCGAAGTGATGAAATATCATTTTCAGAAAGCAATGTCCATTCCCTGATTAATGCTGATTTTAATAGACCAGCTGCTTCAAATAGCACATAATCAACTCTAGATTTTTCCAGTATCTCTTGGCATAGTTGGTATGGGTTTTTGGTGCTCCGAAATTCCAGGAATACACTCTCTGCTTGGTGGCGTTGCTCTGAGGTCACCATTGTTGGCGGCGCCTAAAATAAAACATGTTATCTACATTCTTAACAACATTTAATCTAGAAAAAGTATGAAAAATATTTGATATGATTTGGTAAAGAAATCTTTAATATTTTGAAATATTGTCAGGCTCTTTTTATTAGAAAATTTTAAATTCAAAAAGAGAGAAAAATGGATAATATAATTTTACACTTAGTAAAAATTCAAGATTATCCCAGCAAGGCAGTATCAAGGCTAATAAAGGTCTAGAGGTTAAACTTCTAAAATAAACTTTAGGCATAATACAACGTTATATTCACTATATTAAATTAGGACCTTAGTGAAAACAAAGCTTTCAGTGACCTGAAAACGCAATAGATGTGGTTGTTTTTTTCTTTTTCTAAAGACATTTTAGTGCTTAGCAGATCTCTTACGAAAAAATGTTATTTGACTAGAAAAGTCTAATATTTTTCTATAAATCCTAATGTACATCTATTCAACTTAAATTTTAGTCGTACCATCAGCATTTGGGCCGCCGTCTCCAGTGTTTGTATGGCTGGGTTGTTCATCGTGTTAATTAGCAGAGGAATAAGACGAATTGAACAAAAACGATGAATTAGACTCAACGAAGCCACAACATTCGGATCGTATCACGTTTTAAAGTGATTACGAGGTCACATAATTAAAAAGAAATTATAAAAACTTCATGAATTTTCCAAAATAATTTTGCATGACAACCGTGCAATGACAGTTTTGTGAAGTGTTACTAGATTAAAAAATACAGCAATTTAGTATTACCACTTGCTAAACTAATTCTAAGCTTATTCCGATCAACGCAAAACCTGGGAAAAAATGGACAAGCCAAGTCTAGTTAAAAATATTTTAGAAAATATGTTTCTTAAAAATAAATAAAGTATACGTTAGAATATGTTATATAATATATAATAAAACGCAACTCAAGAGCGGAACTTTGAACAAAACAGTCTTCCTACATAAATTAAAAACCAGCCAAGTGTGAGTCGGACTCGCGCACCGAGGGTTCCGTTCAAATTTATATGTATCTATAAATATTGGGGGTTCCCCATACTTAGAACTGAAACTAGAAAATTTTTTTTCATCAAATCCATGCAGTCTTCAAAAATGATATTGATTTTGGGTTTCTAATAAGTATCATTTTTTTTCTAAACTGAATAGTTTGCGCGAGCGACACTTCCAAAGTGATAAAATGTGTGTCCCCCCCGGCCCTGTAACTTCTAAAATAAGAGAATGATAAATCGAAAAAAATATATGATGTACATTGCCATTTGCCATGTAAACTTCCACCGAAAGTTGGTTTGAACGAGATCTAGTTTGTCTGTCTGTCTATATCAGTATCTAATCTACAATGATCCCACACTGCGCACATTTTGCTTAGGAGCAGGGGTCTGCTAAGACTGGATGTTCATAGATACATATAAATTTGTACGGAACCCTCGGTGCGCGAGTCCGACTTGCATTTGGCCGGTTTTTGTGTTAGGACAGTTTTTTTGGCGATATGCCGGTAGGTATTTGTAAACTAGTTATGTATACAAACTCTTCATTGAACAAAAAATTTAGGAATACATTATAGTAGGTACAGAGAGTAGTATGAAGGCCAATCTTCGCTAACAGTATTTTGAGTAGAAAATGTAAGTAATGTTTTTACGCTACCTTAACGTTTTAATTATGTGGGTAATTTATGATACCTAGGTATTTTATGGGTTTGTCATTTATAAGTTCTCGAGCATTGTTTGTGGTCATTGAAACTAGTCGTTATTACTACTAAGCTAGGTATTTTAAATATTTGAAATGTTGGACTTTCTGAAAGTTGATCTTTGACACACAATAAAATTGTTGACATCGAACTTACGACTCCTATGCCAAATTTCACCTTAATTGGATATAGGAATAAATAAATAAGGTTGCGGGAACTCGTTGGACGCGGACGGCACAGAACCAATCTGTTTGGCGAACCTTGGAGGCGGCCTATGTTCAGTGGTGGACGTCTTTCGGCTGAAATGATGATGTGGCTGACAATACGAGTACCTACAGTCAGCGAAAAACCTTTTATTAAAAATGATTTAACAAAAACTTATTACAATGTCGTCGTAGTCGTAATGCTGCCATGTTATTTTGAGATGGTGAAGTGGATATTCTGAAGAAGTAGTATTTTGATTGATACAATACTACCATATATAGGTAGGTCCTTAATTCAATAATGCTCGTGAAGGCTCCTTCCTTAGATTTAACTGGCATACATACAAAATTGAGAAAGGTGACAAACAAAATTTCACTGTCATCACATCATTCAGTTGTGCTCACATTACACAATATTAAAATTAACTATTTTTCATAATTCAGCACAACTAATTCTGTCTAAATTTACACAACTGCTTAATGATAACATCTTGAAATTGGTACACATTATGTTCGAATTCCACTTACTTATAAGTTATAACTTTTACATATCTATCTAATCTATCTATCTAATAGTGAAATCAAGTCTGTGGAAGCAATGCAAACGGTCAGAGATTTGTATGGAAGTCGAACCACCTTAAACGAGCAATTCTTGTATATATATAATCAGGATCTCGGAAACGGCTCCAACGATTTCGATGAAATTTGGTATGTGTGGGTTTTCGGGGATGAAAAACTGATCTAGCTAGATATAGCTATATGTAAATGTGTTCTTAATAATAATAAGCATAAAGACAACACTAATCAACTGATATACTTTTTATGAGCTGCTAAAACATTATTCTCCATAGATTATGTATAGCAAGTTACAATGTCACTGTTGCCAACACAAATGACCACAGAACAGAAAAAACTATAGAAGTGTTATGCAGTCATGTCGAGTGTGGCACAATTATGCGGAGTTCCGCATAACTTGCGCGCAACCGACTCAGTTGCGCGCAGAGGCTTGTGTCAGACGGTTGTGAAAATAAAACAACAATTATAGAGAAAAGTTGAGGAAATATGCCTTATTGTTTAGTTTTAGAGTGCAAAAATGATAGCCGCACCAAAAACGTCTCCCATGGTGGCATTTGTATCATCGCTAAGTAGTATCTATCTATCTATCTAATCTATCTATCTATCTAATACCTTTAAACGAGCAATTCTTGTATATATGTATATATATATATGTATATATATAATCAGGATCTCGGAAACGGCTCCAACGATTTCGATGAAATTTGGTATGTGGGGGTTTTCGGGGATGAAAAACTGATCTAGCTATGTTTCATTTTCAGAAAATCGCTTTTACTCGTGTTTTCCGGCTATTTTTGTTTGCATTAGAATATGAAGCTAAATTTCGCCAACTTCGAGCAGATCATAATAGCACATTAGAAATCGGGTGGTCGCGGATCCAGCCAACCTCGGTTTTTTTTCAAGATTTTTAGTTTTTTTTTTTAAGTTTATTTTTCATGAGAAAACGTCAAGTTTCTTCTTTTGTGAGAAAAAGTTACTTTTTGTGAGAAAAAGTTACTTTTTTGTTAGAAAAAGTATTATAGGGAACGTGCAGTAACTATAGGCGGCAGCACTAATGCGACAGAAGAGACACTATGCGGACAGTAAAACAAACTTATCAAGGTAAAACCACAGATTACTTAATAGTTACTTCGTAACAGATACTGCATCCCGTACAAAATCTTGGTACTTACCGCGATTGTAGCCACAGATTATACTACTCCGCCTCCTTAAGAATGTGTGCGTGCCGACAGTGACAAGGGCTGGCAGTTTAGATTAAATTTTTTTTCTACATGTTGTTTTACCATTTTGTCGGGATAATTGCTATATATTATATCCATGCAAACTTCCTAGCACTAATATTCTTTAAGCTAAGCCACGGACGGACAATGGGACAGACGGTCATGGCGAAACTATAAGGGTTCCGTTTTTGCCATTATAGCTTTTTATAGAAGAGTAAGAGGGACAGCACGATACGAACTTCCAAATTGTTATATTAGCTATTAATTCTAGCATAGTCATATTAAAATTTGTCCCCTGTTTCACCATTCACTTATAAAAGTCCAGGCGGCATATTTTTTCCGTGGAACACGAATGAACGTACGTCGGCGACCGCTTGTGACAACCTACTAAAATTTCGATCGCAGCAGATCGTCCCCGCGGTAGGTAAATATCGCGCGTAAGTACATGGCATGCATGAGGCCTGGTAAAACATTCAAATTGATGGCACCCTTATGGCACCAGTTGGCAGCACCGTCTATGTGCACGTTCCCTATTGGGAGCACAGAACAGGAAAAGCCGGTTGTCTGTAAAGTCGGTTTACGGACGATAGTTTAACGTGACTCCAACCTCCGGTGTTTTTGTCAAATATCTTGAAAACGGTGCATCCTACGGCAAAATCAATGAAATTTTCATCCCCCCTTTAATGCCCCCGCATCCCCCCCCCCACCCCTCCGGTGTTTTGATCTCGGAAACGGCTCCAACGATTTCGATTAAATTTGGTATTTGGGGGTTTTCGGGGATGAAAAATTGATCTAGCTTGGTCTTATCTCTGGGAAAACGCTTAGTACCGAATATCTGCCCGAGCAGAGCTCGGTCGCCCAGGTACTTTTACTTTAATATTATAAACGGGAAAGTAAGTATGTATGGATGTTTGTTACTCTTTCACGCTAAAGCGGTTTAACGGATTCTGATGAAATTTGGGACACAGATAGTTTATAACCTGGATTAACATATAGGGATACTTTTTATCCCGGAAAATTTATAAGTTCCCGCGGGATAGCGATAAACGAATTCTCTGCAGACGGAGTCGCGGGCAGCAGCTAGTCCTACTATGTATATTATAAACGCGAAAGTTGGTGAATATGCACCTACGTGTGTTCCTTTTAAACATGAAACTATCGTGAGACTCACTCATAGTGAAAATAAACGGATGGACCTCGGTCCCAGGCGTAACTGCCTAGAGAAATATTTCTCTATTGTATAGCTTAGGTACTTTAGCACAGCCGCCGTGACGTGTGACTCCGAGAAGAAGGGCTAAGGATTAGCCCGAAACATGTCAAGTTAAACTCGTTTTAAGACGTGAAGTATCGGTTTATTTTCACTGTGTGTTCGTTTGTTACTAGGCACTTGACGCTAAAACAACTAGACGGAGTTGGATGAAATTTGTTATGTAACTAGAATAACACAGGCTATTTCTATCCCGATATTCCTACGGGATCCATGCAAAATCCAAAAATCTTAACCGTTAAGTCGAGACATGTAGTTTTGCGCCGGTTCGTCATACGACAAAAATGAAGACCATTTTTTTTTATTACGAAGGGAGGCAAAGGCAAATGAGCAAGCGAGTTATCTGATGGAAAATGATCACCACCGCCCATAAATATAAACAACTCAAACAGAGTCACTTAATCTGTTGCCGGCCATTAAATTTAAGTATAAACCCTTTTCTTGAAAGCCCCGATGTCATAGTTGTCTGGAAACACTGCTGCCGGAAGCTGGTTCTAGTTTCGCCGCCGAAAACTTACAGTGGTAGACTGCCGTTCATCGAAATCATCGAGATGGTGACGATGGAACTTAGAATTTCGGCGGCGGCAGCGGGAATCCCAGAATTTAAATTCAACTGCCAGGGGCCTGTTGCATAACAAAGTACAACTTAAATTACAAGCGGAACTCCCTTTCTAGCGTTAATATAACTGAAGCGAGAGTTCCTCTTGTGATATTAGTTGTACTTTGTTATGCAACAGGCCTCTGATCTAATCTTTAGCCCACATTTGCACTAGTAAGAATAAATATGTAAGTTGCAATACATTGCGAGGCCGTGAATCGAACGAGTTGGAAGTAGTCGTCTGAGCGCGGAAATGTTCCTACTGCAAGTTACATATTTTGTCTTACTAGTGTAAGTAAGTGCAGTGCGGGCTTTATATTCCGGAAAATTACGTTGTTTTCGCAGGATAAAGATATGAACAAACAAAGTTTTCGCAGACGAAGTCGCAAGAAACAGTGAAGTATATCCAAATATTATTTATTTTATTAGCAGTACGGCTGCTCACCGAATCTAAGATTATTTAAAAGCGAAAAAGTTTTTCGGGTGCGCCGGTGGGATTCGAACCCACGTCTCCTGGGTATGCGCCCCAACGGGTGTTCTACCAATTGAACCACGTCGCATCCAACCGACTCCCCCGAAATTCTTAATCGCTTACATACGCCAACAGTGGCGTGTGGTAACATCCATCGCAACTATTAGAAGCTAATAGTGAGCAAAGTAATTGTTTCAGTTCATGATATGGACCTCCGCAAAGCAACTCCAGATTCAATAATAGTACAATTACTGCAGAGGCCGGGACTTAAGGGGTTGCCGGCCGAGTATCTAAGTTGACGGCCGAGTGGTACACGAGGCCGGCAACCCCTGTTCCGGCCGAGGCTTGTATAGTGCTTTTCTCAAACATGCACCATCACCATCATCATCATCATCGTCGTCATCATCATGATGGTGATAGTGATGATGATAATGATGGTGGTGATGGTGATGATGGTGATGATGGTGATGATGATGATGGTGATGATGGTGATGATGGTGATGATGATGATGACGATTATGATGGTGGTGATGGTGATGATGATGATGGTGATGAATGATGATGGTGATGAATGATGATGATGAAGATGGTGATTGGTGATGATGATGGTGATGATGATGAATGATGATTAGGGTGTTTCATTTTTCAAGATTTTTGATTTTTCTTTGACTTTGCTCGAATTCTTGTTTCCACTCATATGCAGTGGCGTAGCTACCGTAGGGCAAGCGGGGCAGTGCACCGGGGCCTCCAAGCTCAGGGGGCCCCTCGGACTTACAAACTATAATGGCGGACCTATGAGAAACGCGGCTATAAAACGCTAACTAGTGAATTTACAAGCGCGCGAGTCTAGTGAATTTCGGTTGTTTTTTTTTTTTTTTTTTTTTTTTTTTTTTTTTTTTTTTTTTTTTTTTTTTTTTTTTTAACGTGTGTTACCTCAGAACTCCGTCATTTATGAACCGATTTGGAAAATTTTTTCGTTGTTTGAAAGCACATGCTTCAAGGTTGGTCCCGTTGTTACCAAAATCCAGTTCTGATGATGGGATCCATGAGGAATTGAAGAAACTCCTCAAAAATTCAAGAGAAACGTATAGCGATTTTAGTATTTTCAGTGACAAGTCGAGCATTTGCATTCAGAAAGTATCATGGAACTCTGTAATAAAACGACATAACCCTGTCGAGTTTTAAAAATAAAATTTTCAACATAAACTTATTTCGAAGTCAAACTGATGATTTTATCCTACGCATCTATTTTATACAGAAACAACTAAAAAGCAAAAAATAAAAAATTTTAAATAAAAAATAAAACCTCCTTCAAAAAACATCCAAAAAACTATGAAATAATAATTGAACCGAACCGACCACAATAAGCATGAATAGTACATTACTGCAGAGGCCGTGAAGTAAGGGATTGATGGACGAGATTTGGGGTATACGGCCGAGTCGTAGACGAGGCCGGATAAAACGAGTCCAGCAATCCCTCTTCCGGCCGAGGATTGTATAGAGCATTTCTCAAACATGCATCACCATCATCATCATCATCATCATCATCATCATCATCCATCCATCCAACCATCCATCCATCCGTCCATCCATCCATCCATCCATACATCCATACATCCATCCATACATCCATCCATACATCCACCCATACATCCATCCATACATCCATCCATACATCCATCCATACATCCATCCATCCATCCATCCATCCATATATCCATCCATCCATCCATCCATCCATCCATCCATACATCCATCCTTACATCCATCTATACATCCATCCATACATCCACCCATACATCCATCCATACATCCATCCATCCATACATCCATCCATACATCCATCCATCCATACATCCATCCATACATTCATCCATACATCCATCCATCCATACATCCATCCATCCATCCATCCATCCATCCATCCATCCATCCATACATCCATCCATACATCTATACATCCATCCATACATCCATCCATACATCCATACATCTATCCATACATCCATACATCCATCCATCCATACATCCATCTATCCATACATCCATACATTCATCCATCCATCCATCCATACATCCATCCATCCATACATCCATCCATCCATCCATCCATACATCCATCCATACATCCATCCATCCATACATCCATCCATCCATCGATCCATCCATCCATACATCCATCCATCACCAGTAGTTTAGGCGGTTTTATAGAAATAAAAGAAGATAGATTTTTTTTTAATGTCGTAAGTTGAATGTATGTAATTTTTCCTTTGTCAGTTTAGTGTTAGTAAGCAAATTTAAAAGTTACAGCAGCGGACAATAATGGTTTTTCATACTTACTTTTATGGCCTAGGCCAAGAAGTAATGTAGGGAGCCATAAACAACAAACTTCATGGCTTCATTTCGTGACATTAACGCATACATTTCAAAGCATGTTTGAGAAAAATATCTTTCTTCTAATCTGTTTTAAGTCGGTGCCTCAGCACGAGCCAGCAGGAGTGTAGAAGCCCTATAGATAGTAGGTATGTAGGTAAGTTAGATTACTAGGTCCACTCCTGCTGACTCGAGCTGAGGCACCGACTTAAAACAGATTAGAAGAAAGATATTTTCATGCTTATTGTGGTCGGTTCGGTTCAATTATTATTTCATAGTTTTTTGGATGTTTTTTGAAGGAGGTTTTATTTTTTATTTAAAATTTTTTATAACGTAAATAATAAGTTTCCTTGTAATATTTTGTTAGGAGCTGGACTTCCTTCCAAGGAACAAGTGCTGTTGGTTTATTTTACACCATCACAAAGAAAAAAAAACTCTTTCGGACGCCACTAAGTAGACAAGTATTAAACTGCATGAAGTGTGGAAGAAGGCTTATATATATGTCAAGACAGTAACTGTTTGAGCTAACGTTTAATAACTTTATAAGGAACACTTACCATAATTTGTTAACGTTTTCCTTAGAAATTATCCGAAAGCGTAAGAGACAAGACAAAGTGGATGCTTATAAAATTTAGCATTAAAATCGATTAAAGAAATCAACATGACAGTGACCTTGGACCAAGAATGCTTTTCATTAAGTAAGTAGTCATCAAGTCATGAAGACGATGAAAATAATTGTATTCTCTGTACCACCAGCAAAAATGTCACGTCCTATTTATAAGTAAACTAAAATCTCTCGATTGGACACTCATAGCTGCATAGGACCGCGAACAACTCTCCACTCGGCAAGCTAGTAGGTACTTCGGTTATTACAGTTGTTAAAAGCCTTGGTCACGATGTCTCAGATGTTTCTATATCGCCGTCTACTATTCATCGAACTCTGGTGACCAAAAGAAGCGAAATGGCTCAAAAAATTTAAGCATCATTAACCTTTACTCTAACATTGAAACTGTAAATTGTTGCCATCAATCGCATCCTGTAAGATTCTAGAAGACAGAGTAACTATTATTTATTTAATGATTCGATCAGAGACGAATAGCAGAAACAAGCATGCAACAGAAATTGCGTGGTCAAGCGAACCAAAGATGAGGTTGTAACTTGTGTAGTCTAAGTAGTAAATTATTTATTGAGTAGTTAATGTTCTATTTTATGCTTAATTTAATTTTCTTTCACTTAAAAACGATGTGTGGCTACCATATTGTGCTATCTTTAAATAAAAGTAATTACTTCTTTTTTTCGATTCTTATTTAGAGCTGTTCATTCTGTGCAACCTCTAAACATGGTCCAATCCACTTGAAATTTGGAAAATATTCTACTAACATAAGCTAGAACCGGAAGCTGAGCAAAGTCAGAAAAAATATCACAAAAATTTTTTTCACCTACAAAAGTGAAACACCCTAATGATGATGATGGTGATGATGATGATGGTGATAATGATGATGATGATGGTGATGATGATGATGTTGATGATGATGGTGATGAATGATGATGATGATGGTGATGATGATGATGGTGATGATGATGATGGTGATGATGATGATGGTGATGAATGATGATGATGGTGATAGTGATGATGATGATGATGTTGATGATGATGTTGATGATGATGGTGATGAATGATGATGATGATGGTGATGATGATGATGGTGATGATGATGGTGATGGATGATGATGATGGTGATTCATCACCATCATCATCACCATCATCATTCATCACCATCATCATCATCAATCACCATCATCATCATCATTCATTCATCACCATCATCATCACCATCATCATCATCATCAATATCATCATGATATTGATGAATGATGATAATTATGATGATGATGATATTGATGATGATGGTGATGATGATGGTGATAAATGAATGATGATGATGATGATGGTGATGATGATGGTGATTGATGATGATGATGGTGATGAATGGTGATGATGATGGTGATGATGATGATGATGACGATGATGATGATGATAATGGTGATGATGGTGATGATAAATAAATAAATAAATAAATAAATATCACGGGACAATTCACACCAATTGACCTAATCCCAAAGTAAGCCAAGTAAAGCTTGTGTTACGGGTACTAGGCAATGGATAAACATACTTATATAGATAGATACATACTTAAATACATATTAAACACCCAAGACCCGAGAACAAACATTCGTATTTTTTATACAAATATCTGCCCCGACACGGATGATGATGTTGATGGTGAAATATTTCTCTAGGCAGATCACCATTACCATCACCATCTTACCTTACCTTAAATAAGCGTAGTGGCAGAATGTCATAATGAACCAAAACGCAAAATATTGCTTATAGTTTTTTTTTAAATGGCTGAATGCTATGATGCCATAGACCTATAAACATCATGGTGCTGTGTGACATGAAACAATAGACGATCGCATTGCCGGCCTAAGCCTGCAACGGTGTATTTTGAAGCCTGTTTTAACGAACACAACGTAAACATTACATAGCATGTTTGAGAAAAATATGATGTACAGTAAAAGTACATAAAGTTTACCACTGACATATGGTTTGCCTTGATTTCATATTCAACTTTAACGACCTACAAATAAAGCCAATTTTAGAATACTGTTACCCACGTTTGCTGATTTTGTAATAGGTAGCTACTTTATTTGTATGGTGATAAAGTTGGAAATGAAATAAAGACAAGCCATCTGTCAGTGGTAAACTAAAAGTAAACGTATTGTAAGTTAAGTTTTAATTGTTTAATCATGAATCATGATAAGACTAACACAGAACATAAAAAAATAATTTTTAAAAATAAAATAAATCCATATAAACAATGACTAACTCTTAGCATGCATCTAATAAAATAATGTTAACTTTTATTCATATCTATTGGTAAATTGAAAATTACAATTTGACATAAACATCTAGAAAAACAGTAGCATTTTTTTTTATTGCAGTCGCGCTCACACACGGCAAAGAATTAGCCCACAGAAGGCTCTGTTTGAACATTAGACTCTCAAAGAACTTATTTCTTGGACACTATTTTAAACGTTCTTCTTCAATAACTTGTAATTTCCTATCAAGCAGAGGCTTGTTCAACCTGTGCATACATAGAAATTGACCATTGAGAAATAACACTGGGATATCATGTCTGTAAAGCCTCAGCCACCGCACATATCCCTGTTGTGTAATATCAACTTTTTGAATGATAACTTTGTTTTTGTATGGTTCTAACTCTTCCATAACTATATCACATAAGGGGCATGGGTCTTTTGTATAGAAGGTAATGACGGGAGGCCCGTCTGTCTCTTGAGATCTGTAAAGAATTACAAAATCTCAAGAAAAAATTTACAATGAGACAACAATAATGGAACAACAAATAAATGATTTAATAATATTCATACTCAAAATAAAACAATCATCTAACAAAAGGACCAATTAAATTGTACCTATATTTACACATAATAGAATATTATACTGTTATTATCTAATTGGAATCAATTTAGACTTACAGCTACATAATTATTATTTGCTTAATTTACAACTCTGGAAGCTAAATAACTGTAGCTTTTTGTTTTAGTGTAGTAGCAAAATATTTCATAAAAGGCACAAAGTGAATACTTTTCAATCTTACATAAAGTCTCAGAAATAAAAACAAAATCACAAACCATTGAAAGAAACTTACAATTTTTCAATCATAATGGATGAAGCTCCACCACCACCATTGCAGATAGAAGCTACACCCTTTTCTCCTTTTTTAAGAGCATGGCATAAATGGACAACAATACGTGCACCAGACATTCCGATGGGGTGACCAAGGCTCACAGCTCCTCCATGAACATTGATCTTAGCTGGGTCTAAGTCCAAAATTTTTTTATTAGCAACAGCGACTACACTAAATGCCTCATTAATTTCCCAAAGGGCGACATCTTCTTTCTTGACACCAGTTTTCTCCAATAATTTTGGGATAGCTACAGCAGGTGCAATGGGGAAATCAATTGGGTCACATTCGCCATCAGCAAATCCAACAACACGGGCGATGGGTGTAACTTTCAACCTGTCTGCTGCTTCTCTGGTCATCAGAACTAGGGCGGCAGCACCATCATTCAGTGTGGATGCATTACCAGCCGTGACTGTGCCGTTCTCTTTTTGAAAAACTGTAGCTAACTTGTTAAACTTTTCAAAATTGACTCTTTTATACTCTTCATCTTCTGCAAAGATTATTGGTGGAGCACCCCTTTTTTGTGGCACAGGTACAGGAACCAGCTCATCCGCAAATACTTTGGATTCATAGCTTGCCGCACTTCTCTTGTAACTTGAGATAGCATACTCGTCTTGATCTTGCCTTGAGATGTTCAGGTTCTTGGCAGTATTTTCTGCACAGTTTCCCATGTGGAATTTGTTATACACATCAGTGAGTCCATCAAAGACAATTCCATCAACCAGCTGCATGCCGCCATATGAAGTTTCTCCTCTCTTTAAGTAAAAAGGTACGTTGGACATAGATTCCATTCCTCCAGCCAGAATAACATCCTGGGCCCCAGTCTGAAGGCCTTGTGCTGCTAACATAATTGATTTCATGCCTGATGAACATACTTTATTGACAGTTGTGCAGATTGTGCTTTTAGGAAGACCAGCAAAGATGACAGCCTGTCTTGCTGGAGCCTGCCCTAGATTTGCAGAGCATACATTTCCAATATAGACCTAAAATAAATAAAAACAGATAAAAAAGATTCTTTAAGTACACATATTTATTGCAAAAAATAGAGTAGATTATCTTGATGGTTTGATTTTTAATTGCCTGCAATAAATACTGAAATCTGTAATGTTATCTTAAAGATAACAGAACTATTAGATATTGATACTGTAATTGTTCCAATATCATCAGAATCGCACACATATAAAACTCTTGTGTGTCAAGTAACAGTGAAATTCTTGAAGAATTTGATTAACTGTTATGTGATGGGTGAAAAGTAGGTGAATTAAATTACCTCTTTTACTTCCTCCTTAGGAATACCGGCTCTTTCTATCGCTGATTTGACGGCGACAGCACCAAGCTCGGGTGCTGATAGACTTGCTAGACTGCCTCTGAAGGACCCTATTGGAGTTCTTACTGCGGATACTATTACCACTTCGTTAAGCGATACTTTTGTAGAGTACGCTGCCATTGCTTTAAGAAACTGAAATAAAAAATAATGTATTAAAAAAAGAAGTTTGTTAAACCTGTCGGTCATTAAAAAACTGTTACAGCACCTTTGACGTAAATAGTTGAACAACTATAAAATTTAACTCCACCGACTTAACCAGTATGCCAGGCAGCTCATGCACGACTGACTGATCGGCTGACACACAAAAATATTCAAGTTAACACGAACCTTTCGCGACGTACACATTTTGATGCTGATCAATCTACTTCCTTTAAAGAAAAGCATGATTATTCTTTAGAAAAAGAAATTTATGCAACAAAATAACAATATGACAAGCAACTGGCTGGTTTGGATTGTGAGTAAAATAACTTATCGGCCGTAATTATTCAAAAACATTTACACAAATTTATCTTAGTAGATAAAGTCCTTACAGTTTAACTTTTAACTTTAACTCAATTGCGTAAAGACGTTATTTGGTTTTACAAAACAGGAACCCTCCGCCTATTATCGCATTTTTATGATAACAAACTTTGACCCCCCTAGGCTGCGTTCCAATTCATCATGAAATACTCTATTGTCGATTCACATTTTTGACGTGACAACGTCTAATAAATTGATGAACGCCGGCTGCACGAACGAAAAAGGATGACGTAATGTAACGTACATGTACGTGCGGAGCAGTGAAGGCTGAATACTCAAATAGCTCATTTACACTCGCGTACGAGTGGCGAGACGAACTGCAAGCCTATCTCTATATAGAAACAGCTTAACTCCTTGGTTCAAAATGGTTACTTACTTATTTTACAAATTAATTTACTAAAATACCTAATTTATCCACTGTTTTCATTGATTATTATATTATATAACATTTTAAATTTTGTTAAATTAATTATTGCTTAACAATAAACTATTGAAATAGATAGACCAAGTTTAGAATTTTTCATTTATTTATACTTATATTTTCTTACTTTCCTTGTAGTCGAAATGAAAAGCAGAGTGTTTAACTTGGGAAAAACACCAATATCGTCCTCGAAATATTGGCACCCTGGCTGTGCTCGGGTGCCAAGTAAGCTCGTGCGATATTGGTTATTTTCCTCCCTTGTTGAACAATCTATTATATTGCAATAAATAGGAATTTTCCATAAGCTATTGAGCAAATTAGTAAGTGATGTACCATTTCAAAAACTAGCGTAATACAATCTTAGGTTAGTTAGTTATATTTTTACTGCAAAGTTACTTATTCAGGAGACGTGGCTGAAAAAAAACTTTTGTTATTTTTTTTTCAGTATTTTTCACCAATTATAAACAAGTTATTATTCGTATAGTAGTATCTGATGCTATTTGCAATTTAATTTTTTCATAGGTGTACCTATTTTCACAAATAATTGTTAGAAAGAGCTTTAAAAAATAAATTGGTATTTATTTCTTTTATTTTTCACGTATAAAATATTAATAAAATTGCAGGGCCACTATGGCTGTGATTTTGTTGCGATGTTTAAGCTGCTATGAATGAAAAGAAAAACAAGTTTGAAAAAAAAAAATGTTAAGAAATAGTTATTTTTGACATTAAGTATCACTGTGAAAGTTCAAGATACAGGGCTGAAAGTTGGAGTAATTACTAGTTATGTGGCAACAAACAATTGATA
The DNA here is from genome assembly GCA_947563465.1 of Archips xylosteana. NCBI lineage: Eukaryota > Metazoa > Arthropoda > Insecta > Lepidoptera > Tortricidae > Archips > Archips xylosteana. The sequence continues at coordinate 7,520,275 of OX387356.1, forward strand.
TTTTACCTATTTAACAATTCATTACAGGACCCACATGTCCTTCCTTAGCCTGTTAAACCCTATAAAAATAGACACAATCATAAAATAAATAGTAAAATAATGAAATTTCATTATAATTCAGTTTATTACTGCCTATGTTCAGCAGTGGCCATCTTTCGGCTGAAACAATGATGATGATGGTGATCCATATTTTGTTAGTATTTTCCTTAGGACTATGTTAGTAATTATTCCTAGCAAGCGAAAGGTCGTTTTAATTAAATGTTTCATAATTGGGCACTCATTTCTTACAGCTAAAATCTTCAGGAGACTATTTGTGTAATAAAATTTAATTTACGGTGGGCGAAATAACCCGTTTAGATAAATTGCTCGTGCAAAATAGTAAACGATTCGAATTGGAACGCACCAACCGCACCAATTTGTTTGCTTTTGAACGTGTAGCGCTGAAGCGCCACGAAATAGGTGGAGAACCGGTTTACCGGACAGCAAAAAATAACTTAATGATGACGTCAAAAGTTATAATATAAGATTTAAGAAATATGTTGTATTTTTAGGATATTATCCATTGGTGTTAATAGCAGCTTATTTTTTTGTGTTTTTTGGACACTTTTCATCTGCTTTCAACTTTTAGCAATTTTACTGTATTATTTGCGGTAACATTAAAGGCAACAAGATAAAGTAAAAGTTAATTAGTTTACGTATAGATTATTAATTTAATTTCATTCAAATTACGAATTATTTTGGATTAAAAAAAAACGATTAAAAAGAATTATAAAATTACGCGTTTTTTCAAATAAGCCTTTTCAAAAGATTTTTCGAATCTGATATTTGGTAATTTAAGGACACCATAGACCGCAGCGTGGGCGTGCGCGCGACTCCGACGGAGCGGGCCTAGCGCGCTGTATAACACTAAATCATATACGCTACGCCGCGCTGCCAGAGTGTGTCGCCGTCTTGTCGCCGTGTAATTAATATTCAGTCAGTGTTACACAACGCCACAACGCGCTAGGCCCGCTCCATCGGCGTCGCACGCACGCCCCCGCTGCGGCTTGTGGTAGCCTTGATATTTATTATCTGTGTGTGTTTCATTCATTCATTTCATTTCTTGATTTCATTCATTCACTGTCCTAGTCCTTGCAGCCAGTCAGTCAGTCACACACAGTCAGTTCGTTCAGTTCAGTCAGTATAGTGTATAGTAAAAAATGTATCGGAAAATGTGATCTAGACAGTATTTTATTTTATTTTATGCTTCAATAAGAACGTTAGTGTTCAGTCAACAATTCATCACAAAAAACACAATCTGAGTATGTCCGTTTATACTTAAAAATATATTTTATAAAGGTATTAGAGTATACAAACTTAAGTGTTGTGTTAGAAAAAAATACTGGTTGGTAAATGTCGCTAAATATCAAGAAAAAAGTCCAAAAAAGGAATTAAAGGTAATTGTTTTGTGTTACAGATATTATTTGTTTCTTTTTGCTAAAATTGTAAAGTCTTAATAAAACACTGCCCCAATATCGTAACCGAGTTTAATTGTCTTGATATGAAGAAAAAAACCGTTTATTAATCTGATTTAACAAGGAAATAACGTGCCTAACACTTAATTTTTACTAGCTGTCAGTTAATATTTTTTCAGTCACACATTTGAAGCTTATCTTTTGTTTCTTACATTCATGATAAATTTCGTTGTTACGAAATTTTTATCTTTCCGTTACTTCATCGTTACCTATGTTATGTGCAATTGAATTGAATTTTTAATCTTACAATACGATCTAACATTGTTTTGTAATTTGTTTGCCACTACAGTACAGGTTGTTATTAGCACTTATTTGTGTTCATGTTTTAGTTAAATAGATAGTCCAATAGAAGTCCTTCACCTAGGCTTGTACTATTCAGGTCAGGCAGTACCCATTACTTTCTTTTGTTTTTTTTTCCTCACTTACCCTCATTGTGCTAAAGAGTAGTGCAGTTAAGGTTCAAATTTAAGTTATAAACTGTTTTGACAAATGTTAAATGAATTCAAATTAGATTTAGCTTACTTTTAAAAAGTTGTACTATAGATTTAATTATTTTATGTGGTATTTAAGCTGGTGAGATTTTTAATTTAACTAGGAGTTAATATAAATTTAAAAAAAAATCAGTTTGGAATATCCAATGACAAAAAGAAACTTTTCACTTGCTTCGTAAATATTATGTACACTCCACCTAATATGTATCTGGGTTCAACCTCGGTAATATTTGGAATCCAGCAGGTATAGTAATATCAAAACAATCTGTGAACTGTTTGGCTTGGCTACCATGGCTTTGCATCAAGTTCTGAATTAGTAAAAATACTTCCAAGTGTATAGTTAATTTTGAAAAACAAAATGGGGGGTATTTTTTTTCTTTGCATCAAATCATAGCAACTTGGGCAGAAATAAGGCAAGTAATTTACTACTATTCATCCAGATTGGATGATCCAATAACATGTTATTAAGCCAAAAGCTGATAGGCTTTAGCCATGTATCATGGATGGACGTGTCATATATCCTGTCTAACTTGCTTAGGTCTTCTAATATTGTTAAGTTACAATACTAATTTAAATGGATATAGGACTTATATTCATCAACTTACCCCTTTCCTATGATCATCCAGCACCTACCCAAAATGCTTTTTGCATACAACATTTTTTGTATTTAATAAATAAAAAAATAAAATATTAGGGGACAATCTTACACAAATCGACCTAGTCCCAAACTAAGCAAAGCTTGTACTATGGGTACTAGATGACGATAAACATACTTATATAGATAAATAAATACTTAAATACATAGAAAACATCCATAACTCAGGAACAAATATTCGTGCTCATCACACAAATAAATGCCCTTACCGGGATTTGAACCCAGGACCTCTTGCTTCGTAGGCAGGGTCACTACCAACTAGGCTAAAGCGGTTCTGTTTCATAATGCTAGAAGGTGAACAAAACTGGTAAAATAAATTGGACATTCACAAACAATTTGTTACACACCACCAATGGCACATGGGACACTACCGGGCCAAAAAGTTATGCGCGCAATATTTGTCATGGTTTAATCCAGATCCATGTCAAAGATTTTGTGTAAAATCTTCAAATTATTATGTAAAGTCAGTTTATGTCTATCCGGATATAATATGATATAAAGTTTATGTTTGTTTATTTGTATTTAGGGGTAATCTCTAGAACTAATGAACTAATTAAAAAACTCTTGCTCTAATGGAAAGCTAAGCTATTTCAGATCAACTTTGGTTACTTTTAATCCTCTGAAAGTCTAAAGTTCCCATGGGTTGCACACAAAGTTGTGGGCAACAGCTAGAAGTTAATATATTAACATGGATGTGTAATTTTCTCACAATATCCTCTAAAGATATATCAACATCAGATATTTGCATGTTTATAAATGTGTGTGTAGTAGCTGCATACATCCCGCTTTAGACATGTGAGTGCTAATGTTCACTGCTACCGCTTGGGAGCCACTAATTAGCTCTGTTAGACTCGATTCATATGTAGATATCTTTCAAAGCAAACACACTAACATGTATAAACTGTGGAAAATTGTCACTAAAAAACATTGTGCGTACATAATTTGAAGCCCTGTTGTTTGGTTTAAAGTGCTTTATGACCATGTTGTTTGTTGCAGGGTTGGCCTCGAAGAGAGTAGGTTATGACTTAGGCCATGCAATAAAAATGGAAGTGGTAAACATAGATGAGGGTCGCTATGAGCAACGAGAGAATCTTATGCCTAGCTGCAGCACAACCTCAAACACCTCAAGTAGTGTTTCCGAGAGCAACTACAGCAGTGAACAATCAAGTGATGACCTTGACAAGTCAGATGATGAAGACTTGAGGGAGGACCTACAAAAAACCATACCGGAATGCTATAAGTCTGATTCAAATATTACATCACAAACTTCTACAGACATCACAAATGATGAAGAGTTCCAAGCAACAGCACTGTGCCAATTTATGGACATTCTAAATGACTTGGATGAAGTTCTAGACAAATCTTTGCTTGCATGCCTTGATGATGGAGCTAAAAATTATGATAGTGACGAAGGGGATCTTATTTGTAAAATTAAGGAGTGCATTGGTGATGCTGGACATTCTAATGACTCTGAAATGCTCAGTTCCATGGATGACAATGCTCAAGTAGTAACAGCAAGCACGAGCAGAAGCGCTCATGTAGATGAAACCTCAAGAGGAAATATACCCGAAAGAAGTAAACACTCAGTCCTAGGGAGATCAAAAAGCTTTGCTGAACTGACTGGCAATAACAGAGAGGTCTTGGTACCTTCATTAGAGAGAGCTGGTACTACTAATGATAATATACGTAATTCAATGCGTTGTTTAGATCCAATAGTTTTGCCAGCTTTAGCAACTCAGGAGTCAAGTGAGCCATTGACACTGCCAGTGATATTATTTTTGGAGCATCATGTGAATTTGAGGCCGACGAGCGCGCCGATACAGTTGCAAGTGACGGCGGCTAATTTGAGCAGTGATGGGTCGTCGGGGCCGTTGATTTTGGGTCGTAGAGCTCTATTGATGAACCGCACGCTGTCTCTGCCGTCGCCGGGGGACAGCGACGCGACGGGCGAGTGGCCGGGCCGCAGTCCCGCACGAAGTCCCGCCCGCAGCTCGAGCTCGTCCAGTGACTCCAGCGAATCCTTGACCGGGGTTACTGCTGCCGAACAAACTGCAATTGCTGCCACTGAAGAGAGGTACTTAACGAATATTATAATTATTTGACATGCTGTTGTTACAGTTATGGTACATAATTTAGGACAATTCACTCTGCCTCACCTTTCATTTTTCGTTTTCGAGATTTCCTTTACCAAACAGTGGTTTGTTTTGAAATGGTCTTTTATTAAACACTAGTAAAATTGTGCCCCATTTATATATTTATTATATATTTTTTAAATTACCTAATTAAGGGGCTGTTTCACCACCCATTCATTAATTTTAACTGATGGATAAATGTGATGCCGTCTCCGTCTATTCAAACAAAACAAACAGAGACGGCATCATATTTGTCCGTCAAATAAATTTGATCAATGGATGGTGAAACATCCTTTTGTTTCCATTGACGTACAATGAAACAACTAGACTCCCAATCACGCTCAAAAATTGTCCGAAGCAAAAGTCTGCACACGCGTCTATTGTGCAGAGTTTTGGTTCAGTTGTGTTTCGACCGCGCGTTGATTACAACGTCACTTCTCGCCCCTTATTCGTATATGTCTCTTTCGCACCGTAATCAAACTCACAAGAAAAAAAGAGACAGACAGTCTAGCTTCCGCTTCGCATGACCACTCCACTGCATTCTTTAACTCTTTAGGCGGTTTTACAACGCGTGACCACAGATTACTTAATAGTTACTTCGTAACAGATACTGCATCCCGTACAAAATCTTGGTACTTACCGCGATTGTAGCCACAGATTATACTACTCCGTCTCCTTAAGAATGTGTGCGTGCCGACAGTGACAAGGGCTGGCAGTTTGGATTAAAAAAATTTTTCTACATGTTGTTTTACCATTTTGTCGGGATAATTACTATATATTATATCCATGCAAACTTTCTAGCACTAATATTCTTTAAGCTAAGCCACGGACGGACAAAGAGACAGACGGTCATGGCGAAACTATAAGGGTTCCGTTTTTGCCATTTTAGCTCTGGAATCCTAACAAAAAAGGATATTTATTGTAATGCGCAGAACACATTGCCATGCTCACAGTACCCTAGCGTTATACTAAATACGAAGGTCAACTTTCGAACTTCGCATCGTGCCATCTCGCTCACGCTTATAGCTTTTTATAGAAGAGTAAGAGGGACAGCACGATACGAACTTCCAAATTGTTATCTTAGCTATTAATTCTAGCATAGTCATATTAAAATTTGCCCCCTGTTTCACCATTCACTTATAAAAGTCCAGGCGGCATATTTTTTCCGTGGAACACGAATGAACGTGCGTCGGCGCGCGCTTGTGACAACCTACTGGAATTTCGATCTTAGCAGATCGTCCCCGCGGTAGGTAAATATCGCGCGTAAGTACATGGCATGCAAGAGACCTGGCGTGACGTCAGGTCACTACTTCTAACGATCGTATTCAATTGACATTAAACATTACTGCTACGAAATAAGGTGTTAATTTGAATGAATGCTGTTAATGTTATCTGTATAAATTGATGTATACGTACACACAACGCCGCTCGGACGTTTTTTGAGGAACTTTTGTTAAGCGATTGGGAGTCTAGTTGTTTTATTGTACGTCAATGTTTGTTTCTTTTCATAAACATGACTTTAGTATACTCAACCAAGTGCTTTACCATTTTTTAATAAAAGTTTAGAATAAAAACAATAAGACTGATTGAATTGTAAGTGAACATAGTCTTTGATGTTTTAAGCCATACAACTGACATCGTTAGGCTGGTAAAGGAGTTTCTTGGTCGACTATACATCAATTTATGGAGTGTTTATCTATGTTGGTTGTACTTTAGTTTTTTATTCCCAGAAACGAAGAGACTGATGAACCTCCCTTTGGAGTATGGCCGCACCGCATGAGTGCCATGCTAGCCTGCCTCAGCTGCACCGTGGGGATATTCAACATTTCACGATTTGCCATGTTCAGTGTTCATTTTGGAGCAAACTTCTTGATACAGTTTTTGATACTGTCGCTTTTAGTCGGTATACCATTGTTTACGCTACACCTGTGCTTGGGCCAAGTCCTCGAGTCGGGGCCGGTGGACATGTGGAGGATATCGCCGATATTCCAGGGCGTAGGAGTTTCCATGCTCATTACGCAGGCCGTTATGGGCATCTATAGCATCATTGGATTATCCTGGATATTCGTCTACTTCCGAGACTCTTTCATAACTTCTAACGACAAGTACAAATGGGCTTTGCCGCACGAATATTTCAATTTCGAAGGTGAGTGTCCAAAGTAGTCCAAACTCATAATGTTTTCTCAATATTTTTTTCAATGTTAATGAGCTCTGCTTAATGTCAATGGACAAACGAATCAGGAAACGCCGCCGAAGGTCGTCTATCGCGGTAGTCAATTTAGTCAATTGTTTTTTTGATGAGTCTATGCGATATCGCTGATTTGTTAAGCGATAAACAATAACATGTACGTACTCGTAATGATACGACCATTCACTTTCAGATTCGGGCGCGAGAAATGGTAGTTTAAAAATTCACGATACGCTGCCGCTATATTTCCACGCTGAGGTGTTACAAAAAAATACGGCGCCCAGTAACAGTTTGGGCACCATAAAGTTTCAAGTGGCATTTAATCTGGCGGTTGTGTGGATGATAGTATTCGTTTCGCTTAGCAAAGGACTGCGGTCGTACGGCAAGGTAACGCTTACGTCATGTTGCATTGCAATACATAGAAATGCAAATTGGACGACAATTTAACGAACCGTTTGACATGTTGCAGGCTGTGTACGTGCTAATATTTCTTCCGATATGCGGGACCGTGGTGCTTTGTACCAAACTGCTGACCCTTATACCTTACGACACTGTCACAAACATATTTTCGGAAACGGATTGGGGAGAGTTCTTTGTCAACAGTAATGTATGTTGTAGATCATAAAAGCGATTTTCTTTTACATAATATTGACACCTAAATGACTCACCTGACAAAAAGTGCAGATGATCCCAAAGGTGTATGTCACTGGTTCCGTAACAGGCTTATAAATTTGGCCTTGAAGAGTCCAAGGTTGTATTTTTGCATGCGCAAACGATACATAAAGATTACAAATTCCCCTGGAAAAATAATTTTCTCTACAGTGCCCTCCATTTAGCAGCTTGAAATTATTTTGGTTCACCGATTTTGAGCACATCTTTGCACATTTAATAGAAGCTGTAATTTTATTGCTCATACACATATTTTTACTCATTCAACGTCAATCATTTACTTGAATTCTTACACGATTTATTTTTCCTTAAATATGGAACAAGCCCTGGTGGCCTAGTGGTTTGACCTATGGTCGTGGGTTCAAATCCCGGCTCCCACCTCTCGAGTTTTTCGGAATTTATATGCAAAATTACATTTGAAATTTACCATGAGTTTTACGGTGAAGGAAAACATCGTGAGGAAACCTGCATACCTACGAAGAAATTCAATGGTGTGTGTGTGAAGTTCCCAATCCGCACTGGGCCCGCGTGGGAACTACGACCCAAGTCCTCTCATTCTGAGAGGAGGCCTGTGCCCTGCAGTGGGACGTATACGGGCTCGGATGATGATGATGATGAAATATGGAACTAATACCGATTACCCTGCTATTTCGGAAACACATGAGCAAGACAAAATACAGGGTGTTTGGTAGCTACGTGCAAAGCTTTATGGGGGTGATAGCCGAGGTATTTTTGAACATTGTTAGCCATATATGTCTTAGCCGAAATTTGATTTTTTTTTTAAATTGAAGACAGAAACTTTAGGAAAATACCCAGAATTTGATAGTCACGAGTCAATATTACCCCAATAAGCGTTAATTTGGAAATTTTAAATACCTATGGCACAGAAAAATGACGTAGACTTGTCTTTTTCACATGTTATTTATTAGTAAAATTTCAAGACTAGTGCATTCTTAGCGAGTGCTCCCTGTGTTTGGTTTTTACTTTTTATCTCAGATTTAGCAAGCAATGTCAATGAGTGATACCTTAAAACAAAGAACAATAAACAGGCATGTTTCTAAAAATGTTTGAACATTTCAAGGGTTTTTTTTTTAATTTTTTTTATGGCACAGAAAAATGACTGTTCGAACCTAAGACATTTTTAGTAATTTCGAATGCCTCCATTTTGTTTTTGTGGCAAGAAAGACACTTAAAAATTATTTCATTTGGTCCAATACACATTAAACTATCCGAAATAAAAGATTTGCTTTCCAAATTAACGCTCATTGGGGCAAAATTGACTCGTGACTGTCAAATTCTGGGTATTTTCCTAAAATTTCTAACTCATCAATTTAAAAAAAAAATATCAAATTTCGGCTAAGACATATATGGCTAAAAATGTTCAAAAATACCTCGGCTATCACCCCCTTAAAGCTTTGCACGTAGCTACCAAACACCCTGTATATTTCCATCAAAAGATCTCACTGTATTGTTCGTGTGGCTGCGATGAAGCGAGGTTCTAGTTGATAGATATAGATATCTGTAAAGTAATGCCTGAGTCAAAGTGAATTATCTAATTGTAGAGTTGGACGGCGGCTGCCCAAGAGACATTTCTGACTTGGGGCTTGCTGGGGGCCTGTGTCATGCAACTGACATCACACAAGAATGCTAAGAACAAGACCAGCACGATGCTGCAGAAAGAAAGCGCTTGTATCGTCGCATTCACATTTGCAGTGCTTCTATTGAGCTCTTTTCTAGCTACCACTTGCGTTCAGATACTGAAGAATCATGGTTATGCTTACATCCCTGGAAGCTTTGGTGAGTTATTAATACATTTCGTTTAAATTTAGTCTTAGTTACAAATGTCATTAAAATGAAACTAATTCCGACATATAAAATCACGTTTTGTAATTATGAATAACGTTTCAATGGTAAAGTCGGAACAAATGAATTAGTCACTCAAATCATTAATTATGATTTTATGTATTGGTTTTTGTGCCGTCAATTTGAGTTGTAAATTTTTAGTTACATTTACTATGAAAAGGTTCCCCAGTATTACGCTATTCAAATTTCTTTCGTATGGCAAAAAATGTAAAAGTTTTTTTTTATCCAGAAACTCTACAGTCCACCCAATTCCTTTGGCCTACTTCGGAGCCAATGCCTGGCAACACAGTCTCAACCCCCGTTCGCTACAGAAGCCACTATGCCAGTTTGGTTGGCATAACTGTGTGGAAAACGGGCAGCGCAGCGAAGTTATTCAGTGGTTGGCAACCCTTACAACTGGCGACGCAAATCGTGCCCGCAACATTGGCAGTGTTACCAGCCAATATGGTAAGTTGACTAATTTTAGCAAGCGTCTTAGCTAACCCTGTAAATACTGTGGGTGGATTCAGTTTAGCGTTTTTTTCCTGCGTGTATACTGTTGTATATTTTTGCGACCTAGTCATTGTGCGATGTGGTCAAATAAAGATCTGGGCAATTTGCGATCTAGTATTATGCGATGTGGTGAACCAACCTATGTAGTCATTTTGCGACCTAGACAACCTGCGATCAACCCCGTAGTTACATGCGATTCCAAAAACTAAGCTAGTGTATAAAACGCTAGTCTGAAACCGCTCCCAGTGTCAGGGGGCAGTGGTAATAAATAATTCACCATGCAATGTGAATTGAATATGCAGTTAGTTGTAGTTGAAGTGTTTTTTAAAAAAAAGTTTGCAGGAAGCTATTACGATCCTCTTCCGCCAAAGACATTAGTAAATAGTTTACTGCTCCGTGTCTTCCGCGGTAGACCTAATGAATGAACCTTTGTATTTTTCTTCAGGAAATTATATGTACGTCAGTATCTTCCTTACTCATTGTGAGCAAGGTACAATTGTTAGGTTGTATAGAAATCCAAAAGTCACTCCATTACATTACGGTTCGAATGGTGAGGATGACAAAAATAAGTAATTAGATTCTGAGGCCGTATTGTCTAACGCCATCTTTTTCTAACCTAATCCTATACTACGTGACAAAAAGAAATGTTGAAAATGATTGTGATTTAGATTAAGGGAGGCGTCCAACAGTGGATGTTCTACGGCTGAAATGATGATATTGATGATGAGAGCGTGTTTGACAGTAAGGCTTCAGGGTAAGTAATGGCAGTAATGAAAAGATGATGATTTTGAATATCATGTAATCGGTATCCAACTCTATATATTCATTCATTCACGATGACGCGTGGCGTGGGTTCTATTGCAATGTGATCATTGTCTAATTTTGACAAATTCACCCGTCTTCGTGAATGACACTAGCTATATTGCAGAATGCGGCCGAAAGAATAAAAATATTTAAATATTCCTAAGTTATGTTCACTTTTCTTAAAATTTAAATTGAAATTTCGTGAAGTATATCCTAAACATATTCACAATAACTTGGATGCGACTTTATGACAGATTAATTTATATCATAGGCCGATTGTACACTGACGTGATGATCTTTACTATCAACAACAACTGATCCAATCTGTTTGTTTATAAAGTTTAAACAACAGCTCATTCAATATTCATTCAAAAGCGTATTAACTATAATTATGAATTAACCATAAAAGCTACAATACACAATCAAAACAAGTCTTTATGAATTGAGTAGCAAAAACGTTGTAGTAGTAGAATAGCTAACCTGACCTATAAGTGATCCACTACTCACTATATCTTAAGAGCTGCAAAGTCAATAGTGTGTATAATCGAAGTCTCCGGCTCATCATAATAACTGTAAGTGCAGGTGATTTGTGTAATAAAATATTACATAGTTTCGTCCAAACTGCATTCGTCATACTCCGTTACCTCGTGTTCGCAATAGAAATAATTCTTAGCTGTTTATGCAACGGATTATGCATACAAAACGTAATTATATTATAATGCCAGTACTACATTGTTCAAATAATACTAAAATATTAAAGTTATGCAGGCTGCTAATTTATGCATACTTGTTTGTGAGAATCGAAGTTTTCAGAAATTTGTATCGAAATTGTTTTTATGAAAACAATCGACAATGATGGGACCGTTTGAGTGATGGAAACCGGGTTAATTCTCAGGTCCACACTGCACAATGTGCGACGTAAAAGAGTATCCATATTTAAATTAGTTCATCTACCTTGAAATCATTGCGCCAGAAAAAAATACGTTAAATTTTATCGTATTCTCCTACATGACCCACACTACTGTAATTTACCCTTATAGAACCTAGGTGTCAAATTGAACTAATTTGTACCGTCTAATCTCAATCGAACAAAGTAAAACAATGCTGTTTTTGTTCCCAAAGATTGCGGTCTATCCGGTTTAATGCTGCATAACCATGAGAAAATGATAACAATGTGAATCAAAATCTTTCACGTCTGTTTATGTAACGACGAATAATGCCAAAAGTTAGACAATAACCTTTTACCTGGATCAAATGAGGCCATCATTTGATTCAAATTAACTCCAGTAACGTCAAGTGGTGCTCTTAAATCTTGCTGATATTTATCAAAGGATCAAACAAAGCTTTAAGTTTCCTGTAGAAAATAGGAACGTAGGGTCGGTTCCCTAACTTACTCCTCCATTACTAACTGCATAGAAAAGTGGTTACTTATGTTAGGGAACCGACTGTACATCGAATGCACCTAAAAAGACACATTCCGATCCCCTTTGAAAATTTTACACATCGACATAGTTTGAGGACACGGTGAAGGATTTCGCAGTAATGTATGCTAATCTATCCGCTCGGGTTGGTGTTCGATAATGATAAAGCACGCGTTATGGAACTGAGTTTGATTTCCTGAGCTCCATTTCTGATGTTACTGTATTCTAGTTACAGTATAATTTGGAAAAAATAATTTCCAGCGAGAAAATCGTAAAAATACATTTATTGTTACCATCTGCTACAATCCTGACATACCTACATCTTTCGCTTCCACAACACTCTTTAATTTTTTCGTATATACTCGCCGGTTTCGGGTACTCTTGAGCTGACCTTTCTTCGAGACATCCTCAATCTCATCATAGAATGTCTTTCTTGCTCTCCCTCTTCCAACATTCCTAATTCTACTATTCGTTTTTCGTAATTTCGTCGGGTCTTAATTTGTTTTAAGGTAATTTGGAAAAAATAATTTCTGACGAGAAAATAAATCGTAAAAATAGTAAAAAAAATTATAGGTAAAATAGCAAAGTTGATTTTATTTTTGTTTCAATTCCAGCTATCACCAGCATGGGCTGTGATATTCTACTTCATCCTGATAATGTTCGGCATTGCGCAGCAACTGGCTATTTGGCACTGCGTCATAACGGGCATAATGGCTATCAATGCTGAGGCGCTGAGGGTTTGGGAGACCACCATCACGTTTCTGAGCTGCGTGGTTGGACTGGGGATCGGCTTGGTTTTTACTACTGATGTGAGTTTCAATTACACTTATATTTTGAGTAGATTTAATCATAAGAATAAAAAAAAATAAAAAATAAATATTAGGGGACAATTCCAATTCATATTCCTTCTGGAATTGCTATATTTTTTAAAGTTAAAGGTCAGTTTACATCGACACGCGACGCGATGTGACGTTGCACATTTCGCATACAATGAGTTTTGTTACAGGGATTAGTTTGAAATTTTTTGATGACTTTGTACTTAGCGACTCTGACCAAGCTTTAACCTGATAGTGTGTGGCCGTGTCATAAACTCATAAATATTATAAAATTATGCATTTTAAGTATGATTTTTGCTTAGTTTAGGTATTCTTCAAACTGTAATAAACTCAATCTTATCCGTTCTTATTAGTTACACTTCATTGTACATACATATATTTGTGGAAACGGCAGACCGCAGAATTGCGTGTTAAATGTAAGTAAATTTTTAAAAATTAGCACGAAATGTATTGACATATTGAAATGTCCCTTTGCGTGAAAATGTGTTAACTTATCTTGAAATGTAAATGACAATAGAAAATTTCATGCGAACCTTTATATGGGCACCGTGAAATACAAACAAAAGACTCTGGGAGCTTTGTACATGACAGCGAATGCTAAAGATATCGACGTAGTACCTTCAACTGCGTGTTTTGAATTTAAAGGAGCATTGTTGGGCTAGTAAGTTAGTCCAGTGAAGTGATTTTGCAGCACTAATTACTTAATACTTCTTGGAAATAAACTAATACGGAACTAATGTTAGAAACCGGCTAAGTGAGAGTCGGAGTCGCGCAATGAGAGTTCCGCAAACATTTAAAACACCGCAAAAAAAAGTTTGCACTACATAGTATTTCTATGAAAAACAAAGTTACTATACTAAACGGGAATTATCACGCAATGAACTAAAACAATTACTTTGCTCTCCCGCGACCTTAAGGTTTTTTTAAGGTCGCGGGTGAGCAAAGTAATTGTTTTAGTTCATTAATATGGACCTCCGCAAAGTAACGCCTGATTTAATAAATTATCACGCAATAAATATTTATTTATTTGAGTTACCTCGTGACCACGGCTGCTGCAATGTGGCCGAAACGTCGAGGTTAATAAATAAATATTTATTGCGTGATAAGTCCGTTTAGTAATTATGAATGAAAATCACGAAAGTTTAAAACAGTAAGTATAAAAACAATAGTACATTGTTGTAGAGGCTGGAAAGTAAACAATAGATGGACGAGTTTGTTTGAGGGCCGACGCGTAGCGGAGGCCCTCGAAAGTACGAGTCCATCTATTGCACTTTTGGCCGAGACTAAACATTGTGTTTTTCACGACTAATGCGAGGAAATCATAATCATCCATCCCGTCCATCCCGTCCATCCGTCCATCCCGTCCATCCCGTCCATCCTGTCCAACCGTCCATCCGTCCATCTTTCCATCCGTCCATCCCGTCCATCCCGTCCATCCCGTCCATCCCGTCCATCCAGTCCATCCCGTCCATTTCGTCCATCCCGTCCATCCCGTCCATCCCGTCCATCCGTCCATCTTTCCATCCCGTCCATTCTGTCCATCCGTCCATCCGTCTATCCCGTCCATTCTGTCCATCCGTCCATCCCGTCCATCTCTTCCATCCTGTCCATCCCGTCCATCCCGTCCATCCGTCCATCGGTCCATCCGTCCATCCGTCCATCCCGTCCATCCGTCCATCCCGTCCATTTCGTCCATCCGTCCATCCCGTCCATCCAGTCCATCCCGGCCATCCCGTCTATCCCGTCCATGCCGTCTGTCCGTCCATTCGTCCATCCCATCTATCCAGTCCGTCCGTCCGTTCATCCGTCCATCCAGTTCGTCCGTCCGTCCGTCCGTCCGTCCGCCCGCCCGTCCGTCCGTCCGTCCGTCCGTCCGTTCGTCCGTCCATCCATCAGACGATTACTTTTGATTGGTCCAATAGTGTCGTTTCAGCATGCCAGGAATGAAATTCAGAAATTATCTTTTAAAAAGTCGTATCGTATTATGAAATACATATACTGATACGTCCTGTTTTAGATTAGTGTGACATTGTTGTTGTGTTTGCGCGCCATAAATGAGTCAGCTGTTAAATGTACAAATATAGGCAGTTTTGACTACGGGATTTAGGTTATCTATGTCCACATTTTCGAGCAGTGTCGTGAAAAGTTATTTTTTTGCGGATCAGCGGTTTTCGAATTTTTTCCTTTACGTATATTGTGAGGCCTTACTTTTTACCAAATTTCATAATTCAAGACAATAATAAATATATTTTTTTGTACCTCCACGCGTTTCTGAAAAAAAAGTCTTGGCAGACAGACGGACGGTAGAAGTGATCCTATATCAGATCCATATATTTCAAACTAAATACAAACTGAAATATAGATGCACAGAAAAAAACCCCAGAAAAATCCCAAAGATTTTTTTTTTTTTTTCTGTGCATCTATATTTCAGTTTGTATTTAGTTTGAAATATATGGTTTCATGGGATGACCGTAAAAGTAATAAAAAATGAAGTTGAAAAAATAAATAAAAAAGATACTTCATATCTGACTTGTATATCAGATCCATTTATCTCTTTACTTTAAGATCTGGAATCTTAAACAAGTAATTTATAAATAAATGGTTAGACTAGCTGTAGAACATTTTGTCATGTTTAAATTTTAAACATGACAAATATTTAGAGCATAAACTTGTAACATTCCAGTTTGCACTTTGAATAAATTTCATTCCTACGTAATGCATTATTCTGAGTGCATTGTTTACCGTATGTGCCTGTGACCTTGTACTTCTGCTGTTAATATTTCTCATTCACAAACAGTTCACAAATGATAAAATTACTTCATTTGTTCGGCAATGCTCGTTTCATCATTATAACTGAGTCATCATTGCCAGGATGTACTAATGCGCTTAATTTCAATGACTCACTTTATTTTAAATAAATCGAAAGTTTATCTTTTAGACGTGAGATATACCGCTAAGCTAAGTGCATTGAGTTCAAGGTTACTAACATCTGGGCGAATGTGGGTGAACTAAGTAATATGTTACGTTTGTCAGGGTACCAAAGTTTGTGAGTAAAATGTTGTTAATGTAAGAGCGTTTAGTGTTGTTAAGGAGATGATGGGTCAATGAACGTTTTAATCGCCTCACTTTCGTGGTCATATTTTCTACGAATTTACTGTAAATTTTGATGGCGTTTTCCTTTGATCAATTATAACTGTAGATCCACAGTCGCGCGCCCGAAAATGTCCGAGCCAAATGAGCGCCACTTTGATAAAAGTGGCCTTCATTTTTCTCAGTACGTTGCGTGAAATTGTAAAGTTTAGCTGTCAAGTGTCAACCCAAATTCGACTGTAATGAAGTAAAGATTAGGTTCAAATTTCTGTGTAGGTGATGATTTTAATTGTTATGCTAACAAATAAAAAAGTTCGGACATTCTTTGAAGGGGATTTTGTTCGGCAATGTGTATCTTCAGATATAATCGATCAAAGCATTTCACCCAGTAAAAACAAACCGACTAATAATTTTGTTTTAAAAAGTCGTGGTACCCTAGTAGTGTGACCTATGGCCTTTCAAATAGAGGGTTATGGGTTCGAGCCCGGGCTCACACGTCGTTGATTTTTTCAAAATTTACGTGCGAAATTACATTTCAAAATTACCATGAGCTTTACGGTGAAGGAAAACATCGTGAGGAAACCTGCACACATTTGCGGAGAAATTCAATGGGGCGTGTGAAGTTACCAATCTGGCATCTAGGAACGGGAGGCCTGTGCCCAGCAGTGGGATGTAGGCTGGGATGATAATGAATTTAATTTTTGCTTTTCTTTTTTCATCAGGCGGGCGTGAGACTGGTCCATTTCGTAGACTACGTGTGGGTCGGGTCGTGGGTGACGTGCGCAGTACAGGTCGCGCTGACTTGCGGCGTGTTCGTGGTGCGGGGGCGGCCGTATTCTGCTGACAGCGTGGTACGCGCTTTGTACGCGGCGCGGGGTCGCGCGGCGTGCACGCTCGCGACTCTCCTGAGTTTTACATGGACGGTGGCGCTACCGGTGCTATTGTGTGTGAGTATACATTGCTATTATCGGATGGGCGTGCGACTGGTCCATTTTCGTAGACTGCATGTGGGTCGTGGGTGACGTGCGCAGTACAGGTCGCACTGACTTGCGGTGTGTTCGTGGTACGGGGTTGACTGTTCTCTTAAATTTAAATAAATCGTGGGGCGATTAACGCCAATTGATCTAGTCCCAAATTAAGCAAAGCTTGTACTATACGTTTTGACTGCAAATGGCAAGGTATAGATAGTTACAGACTTAAATCTATCTATCTATCTAATACCTTTAAACGAGCAATTCTTGTATATATGTATATATATATATGTATACAGTTGTGGCCATATAATTAAGAACGATTATTTATTGAGATGATTTTTTCAAAGTAACAAGTATAACTAATTGCCCGTATTTTTTTTATTTCTCTCGGTATTGCAAAACTTTTCCGTACTACCGGTACATTCATTTATGCAACATTGTTGGCTAAAAAATTAATAGAGAAACTTTATTCATTCGATCTGAACCTAGTATTAGTACTTACTGGCTGGTCACGTAATTAAGAACGCTGAATAGTTTATTATTTTTTCAAATTTAAATAGAGAACACTGTGTGGCTCTGTGGTTGTAGATTATTATTCGTATAATTTTGGCGCTATTTCGCGCTGTTAAAGTCTTAAAAGTGATTACTTCGTATAAAAACAATGGGGAAAAATAAAAGTTGTGATAAATCTACAAGAGAAGTAATAATAAAACTTCGCGAGAAGAATTGGTCGTATAAAAAGATAGCCGACCATCTGCAATGTTCAAAAACAATGGTTTTCCATGCCGTAAAGCATTTTTCCATGTATCAAACTACTTCAAACGTTCCGCGTGGACCTAGACAGAGAAAGTCATCTCGTCGAGATGATCGAAATATCGTTCGTTTGGCAAAACAAAATCCTTTTAAAGGGTCTAATGAGTTGAGAAAAGAATATTTTGGCGAAAACAACCCTTCAGCAATCTCTGCACGCACTATTCGAAGGCGTTTGGTAGAAAATAAGTTGAACGGAAGGATAGCAAGAAAGGTGCCTATGTTGAAACGATGTCATAGGCAAGCCCGACTTGCATTTGCAAGAAGGTATGAAAACTGGACAGTCAGACAGTGGAAAAACGTTCTTTTTTCTGACGAGACAAAAATAAATAGGGTATGTTCTGATGGAAAACGATATGTACGACGCCCTCCGAATAAAGCATTCGACCCAAAGTACACAAAAGTGACATTAAAGCATGGCGGGGGAAATGTGAAAATTTGGGGGTGCTTTTCTGGACATGGCGTTGGACCTGTTAGGCTGATAGAAGGAAACATGGATCAATTCCAATACAAAAATATACTGCAAGAAACAATGTTACCATATGCCGAAGACGTGCTTCCGGTTATTTGGACATTCCAGCACGACAATGATCCAAAGCATACTGCACGCACCGTTAAGGAATTCCTCACATCACAATCAGTTTCAGTCTTAGATTGGCCAGCCAACAGCCCAGATCTTAACCCAATAGATCATCTTTGGTGCGAAGTCAAGAAAAAGGTTTCAAATCGACAGTGTGGCAATTTGAGAGAGCTGTACGACGTTTTCTTAGAAGAATGGAACTCTATTTCTCATGCGAAATGTCAAAAATTGATAGATTCAATGCCTCGCCGGTGTAAAGCCATAATTAAAAGCCGTGGACATGCTACTAACTATTAATTTTAGTTCATATGTATTAAATTGCTTTTTTTTCTATACCAACTTCACATTAATATGATTTATTTAATCTAAGTTTCATATAAAACAACTCTCGAGCAGTTTAATAAATCGTTCTTAATTATTTGTCCAGCTTCATTACTATTTGAATTTATTAGTATAGAGAACAAATAAAATTTGTAAAAAAAAATGTTAGCAATTATACACTATTATTATTAATCCTGTTTGCTCTATCCATGTGGCTATTTTATAACATAACTTGTTACTTCTAAGAAGGAACACAACTAGACATATGACATGATTTAGACAAAAAAAAATCGGAAACTTCAAATCGTTCTTAATTGTATGACCACCACTGTATATATAATCAGGATCTCGGAAACGGCTCCAACGATTTCGATGAAATTTGGTATGTGGGGGTTTTCGGGGATGAAAAACTGATCTAGCTATGTTTCATTTTCAGAAAATCGCTTTTATTCGTGTTTTCCGGCTATTTTTGTTTGCATTAGAATATGAAGCTAAATTTCGCCGACTTCGAGCAGATCATAATGGCACATTAGAAATCGGGTGGTCGCTGATCCAGCCGACCTCGGTTCGATTCCAAGTTTTTTTTCAAGATTTTTTGTTTTTTTTTTTAAGTTTATTTTTCATGAGAAAACGTCAAGTTTCTTCTTTTGTGAGAAAAAGTTACTTTTTTGTGAGAAAAAGTTACTTTTTTGTTAGAAAAAGTATTTTAGGGAACGTGCAGTAACTATAGGCGGCAGCACTAATGCGACAGAAGAGACACTATGCGGACAGTAAAACAAACTTATCAAGGTAAAACAATCAAATTGATGGCACCCTTATGGCACCAGTTGGCAGCACCGTCTATGTGCACGTTCCCTATTGGGAGCACAGAATAGGAAAAGCCGGTTGTCTGTAAAGTCGGTTTACGGACGATAGTTTAACGTGACAGTACATTTTAGGATTATAAAATAAAAAACTGACCTCGTAAGGCCCAATGTCCTGAATTTAGGACATTCGTTTCAGCAACTGTCAAAATTTTACGTGGGTCTTACAAGGTTAAATTTGTCATTGACGATCAGTAAAGTATCCGTTTGATTGCGAAATAACGGTTTCAATTTATATACATATTTCCAGGCTATCAGCGTGATGGATTTCCGAGCGGGTCAGCAGAGACAGCTGTACAGCTGGAGAAAGCATTCTGGGTACGTACTTTATATACTTAAACGCCTAAAAAAAAATATTGCCTCGCATATTTTCATCGTACAGTATAACTGGCTATCCCAACCAGTTGGGATACATGGATTTTTTTCCACTCTTCCCAACATAGTTAAAGTACAGTTTCGCAATATTGCTTTACTAGCCAGTATGTGCCTATAAACAGGACGTATCTAATATAATTATATGAAGTAGGTACTTAAAATATAATAATTAAATTAAATGTGTTATCTCAATAACTGTACAACTTTTTCACAAGTTGGGAAGAGTGGAAAAAAAATCCATGTACTCCAACTGGTTGGGATAGACAGAACAAACATTTTCGTCGCTCATGGCTTAAAAGTCCCTTTTCCACTGGGTTACATACGTAAGAATTTAGTCGCAAGCGAGAAAAAGATGCGCTTAGTAACCATACCTGTAAAAAAACGTATATTATAAGAAAACCATGTTGGCAATTAGTTTTACATTACAAACAGGTCCCACATTAGGCAATGCCTGTTACGTGGTGACTGGATGTTGACAATTTTAAAATACCCTGATTACATAAAAAAGTGAATAAAAACAAAGCATTTTTAAGCTTCTACGAGAACAATAAAATAACAAGAAGTGTAGTTTTTGAGTGCGCAATTGGTTTTTGATTTCAGTTACTGGCCAGTGTGGGTGCGACAGACGGCGGTGGCGATGCAACAGACAGTTCTGCTAGCCGTGCCCGCCGCAGCGTTTGTGCAGACGTGGCGTTACATGAGCAAGGGCCCGCCGGACATATTAGACGTGAGTGTTCTGTTTGATAATATCGGATTCGCAACCTACCGCTTTACGGATGTTCTTGTATCCACAAAGTCCAATTACTGCCTAATTCTAACCGGACCGGCTTGATCCACTAGCTATGCGCAGGGGTATGTATTACAATACCGAAGTACGAAAGACCGAATGTATTAAAACATCGAATGGGTCAAAAGACCGACACGATTTTTTTCTGAAACCGTAAACTTCTCAGAATTTATTAAAACGGCATCATACAGAACCCATTAGGTTAGGTTAGGTATGTTTTATAACAATCTTAAAAAGTTAACGGTTTTAGAAAAAAATCGTGTCTGTCTTTTGACCCATTCGATGTTTTAATACATTCGGTCTTTCGTACTTCGGTATTGTAATACATACCCATGCGCAGGGATATGGCATCTCTCTGCATTTTCTTCCGCTTATGTCATGGGGAGTGGTCTGATGAATTGTTAGGGTTGTTGCCTGCAGCTAAGTTTCACTACCTTACTTCGCGTAACCGACAATTGTTTCGTCCTAGCCGACCGGATAGCCTAGTTGTTAGAGAACTGATTAAGAAGCTTGAGGTCCCGGGTTCGGTTCCCGGTCGGGGCACATATTTGTGTGAAAAATACGAATGTTTGTGCTCGAGTCTTGGATGTTAAATATGTATTTAAGTATCTATCTAATATATAAAAATCTCGTGTCACGGTGTTTGTTACCGAACTCCTTGGCCAAACGGCTTGGCCGATTTTTATGAAACTTTTTTCTCTACACTCGGTAGGTCTGGTCGTAGGCTATTTTTTATCCTCCCCCCTCCCATTCTTCGCGGACGAAGTCGCGGGCAACAGCTAGTTTATCTATATAATTGTCTAGTACCCATAGTACATACAAGCTTTGCTTAGTTTGGGACTTTGTGTTTGGCAGTCCAGTTATGCGGAACTTTTTCCCACGCACAAAGTTATGGAACCAGCTTCCTAAGGCAACATTTCCGGAGCGATACAATTTAGGGATATTTAAAAAACGAGCCTATCAATCTCTCAAAAGCCCCATGCACCTGTGTTACCATTCGTGTTGCGGGTGTCCATGGGCGGCGGTGATTGCTCCGCATATCTTAATAAAAAAATCATATGATGATGTGCCGCTTGGCGACTGACCTTGTTAGCTTTGGAGGTTAACGCGAAAATGGCTGATGCGTTTCGATCGTCGGTAAGCGGTTGCACCTGTCAGAAAACTTTATCTATGATGTAGTATGTATAATCAAATGATTATTTCTTACATGCCGCTAGGATTATGGAAATAGCGAATGTATGGAGGAGCTGGTAAGAAATAGGAAATAACTCTAGATTTATGATTCAATATCAATTTCAATATTCGATTATCAATAGGACCTTTTGAACGCCACACATTGTTTTCGTTACGAACAAAATTGATTCTTATGCGGATGCGGGTAGGTTAATTTTTGTATTACCGTATTGTCGTCTATAGCCGACGCTGGCGTTCAAAAGGTTAAATATGATTCGGTACTTATTGTGATTTAGTCTTACGCAATATTAGTCGCCAATTGTAATTATAATTTCTGTGATAATTTAACATCTTTTTATTTTTAGTACAAATATTGTCGCAGTAATGAGATTTGAAATGGTAGTAACGTCATAAAGGCCAAAATGGGCGCTTATACTTCACCGTGAACTGGGGAGCTACTAAGAAATTCGTATCGTGTTGTCCCTTTCACTCTCCTGATTAAGTTATTAGCGTGAACGGAACAGCAATATACGAAGTTGAAAATTTAATTCAACGAATAGATCTACGATTACTTAGAAGACCTTATGCTACTTTTACCGTATCTCGTTCTATTTTTACGTAGTTGTAACTTATTTCTATTTCTTAACTTAAACAGTGATTGAATTTCCGTTGCGTAAAATAAATATCTGAACGAATTTTATTTGTCAGGATCTTTTTTATGAATGTGCATGTCGAGCATTCATCATCATCGGCTGAAATGATGATGATTACTTACGGACGCTCTATTTTCTATAACGTCAAAGTCACGTGCACAGTTACCGACAGGGTCATACACATTTTTTTGTTCGCGTCTCTCCTGTGGACACTGCAAAAGTTAAGAGTCCATAGCCAATATTTTTTAGTCAATTCTATATCGGCGTGTGGGACGCCTGGCCAACTTTCGGCCCGTTTAAATAAATCTTAAGTTTGCTGACTCGAAGCACACGGCGAACACGACGTACAAAATAAGCACGACGACGTCTGTACACGCGTACGCCTACATACATCGCGCGCGCACTCTTCTGGATTCCGGCGGGGTCCGGCAATCTGCGCCTTGAGGGGTGGGGTAACTCGAATCGGTGCGGGGCGGAGCGTGTCCATTCTGTACGTTAGTACTATTATATATTCTGTGCTCGAAGTCGCTAATTTTATGTCCACAGGGGAGACGACTTTTGTTTCTTTTGCTGTGTATGACCCGACAATATCGTGGGCTGTATTGTGTGAGGTAACATAGTTAATAATAGCGTTCAAAATTGTTTATTCCAGCGCATCCAGAACCTGTATCGGCCGCACCTGGGGCCGGCGCCGGCGGCGCCCCCGCGCGCGCGCAGCCCCGCGCCGGCGCCCGACCCCCCGCCCAAGTACACCCCCCCGCCTTCCTACTCCACCGCCACTGGCGCCCGATTGCTCAACACCATACGACGCAGCTTTAGGACGCTCCGACGGTAAGTAATAACTTATTACTAATAGGCACCGATCAGTGGTCCATCACACCATGTAATAGGTTTCACTTCCCTGCCGCTGTCGTTGTCACATAAGGCCCGCAATACACATGCCTGTAGCTTACACATTTTTGTGCAAGTTGCTCGCATGGTTGTGTCATATTTGTATGAAGTTTGACGTATAGTCGACCAAGAAACTCCTTTACCACCCTAAAGTTCAATGTCAGTTGTATGACTTAAGATATCAAAGGCTATTTTCACACACAAGTCAGTGTGACAATCAGCCTTATTGTTTTTATTCTGATGTAGGAACTGTCACAAAAAATGGTAAAGCACTTACTTGGTCGACTATACATGGGCCAGCTACTTGTACAAAAATGTGCAAGCTACACAGGCATGTGTATTCCGGGCCTAATGGTTCTATTCTCCTTAGCAGTTGTCACACACGAGTGTGGCAACTGTTACGTAGTATTGTGTAATCTTTGGCGCCCTTGTCAGCTTTTGGTGCTGGAGGTATACTGTAAATATTTCCGTGAGCGACAGAAATGCTAAAAGCGCAACGCAAACACGAAACTCTAAAACCAAGCTTTTTAGATAATCGAATCATTCAATCCAGGAAAACATCTGATCTAAACAGCTACGAAATTTGATTATTTATTTCAAAAAAAGTAATAATCTATTCTAATATTTCAGAATAACATCAGCCCGCACGGAAACCCTGCCACGCGACGACACATCACAACTCCCCATAACGCTAAGCGAGAGCGTGGACCGAGAGCGCTCTACCGCCTCGCAACCACCAAACTATAGCGGCGTATTCTCCACACCAACCATCACAATCAACAACGAATCCGAACGCGCAACCCGCTCGTCCACCTCGAGAAACTCCCTCTCACTAACAAGAGACTACCTCCGCCGGTCGTTCGTAAGGAAAAGCGACTCGGCCAAAAGCATACGCTCCAGTTTACGCAGAAGCTTTAAGTACGGCGGTGCCTTAACTACGAGTCACGAGCAGTTGGTGCGAGACGCGGAACCGATCTCGAATACCGTTGCTATGTCGGCCATGTTGCCCGCAGCTCGCAGCGACTCGCCCCTGTGATATGGTTCATTGGTGCTACACGTTGGGCCAACGTTGGCTGAGGTGTGACAAATACGGGTCTCACGAGAGATAGAGATGTAACGGATAGTAGGTTTTGTTATTAAGAATATAAAGAGAAACTAGCTGTTGCTCGCGACTCTGTCTGCAAAGAATTCGTTTATCGCTATCCCGCGGGAACTATACGATTTTCTAGAATAAAAAGTATCCTATGTAAGGACAGCCGATTTAAATCGGTTCAGCAGAAAAGCGTGAAGATCTAACAGAGAGACAGACACACTTCCGCATTTATAATATTAGTATGGATTCTTCTCAGCAGCTAGACCTTAGATACAATCTTTAATACTGTACCATTGTATAGAGTCTTCAATAGACGACCAAGAAATCCCTTTTCCACCCTAACGATCAATGTCATTTGTACGGCTTCAAACATCAAGGGCTGTTTTCACATAGAAATCAATGTGACAATGAGCCTTATTGTTTTTCTTCTGATGTGAATGTCATACATAAAAAATGGCAAAGCACTTTTTCTACAATACAATCAACCAATCTGATTCCTAGGCCACTACAGAAACTCATCGTGACATTTGCGTAATTCGATAAGCAGTCTTATAGACACATACGGTTCTATGTTGGCCCAGGAATCAAAGTCTGGGCATCGCCGCTTTTAGACTAGAATAGTAATAGTACATTACTGCAGAGGCCGGGACTTAAGGGGTTGCCGGCCGAGTATCTAAGTTGACGGCCGAGTGGTACACGAGGCCAGCATGATACGAGGCCAGCAACCCCTGTTCCGGCCGAGGCTTGTATAGTGCTTTTCTCAAACATGCACCATCATCATCATCATCATCGTCGTCGTTGTCATCATGATGGTGATTGTGATGATGATGATGATGATGGTGGTGGTGATGATGATGATGGTGGTGGTGGTGATGATGATGATGATTATGATGATGATGATGAAGATGGTGGTGATGGTGATGATGGTGGTGTTGATGATGATGGTGATGAATGATGATGATGATGGTGGTGATGGTGATGTTGATGGTGAAATATTTCTCTAGGCAGATCACCATTACCATCACCATCACCATCTTACCTTACCTTAAATAAGCGTAGTGGCAGAATGTCATACTGAACCAAAACGCAAATATTGCTTATAGTTTTTTTTTAAATGGCTAAATGCTATGATGCCACAGACCTATAAACATCATGGTGCTGTGTGACATGAAACAATAGACGATCGCATTGCCGGCCTAGGCCTGCAACAGTGTATTTTGAAGCCTGTTTTAAGGAACACAACGTAAACATTACATAGCATGTTTGAGAATAGTACATTACTGCAGCGGCCGCGAAATAGGGGATTGCCGGCCGAGTAGTTATAGATGGCCGAGTGTTAACGAGGCCATCTAGAGATACGAGGCCGGCAATCCATTTCGTGGCCAAGGCTTGTATAGAGTTTTTCTCAAACATGCATCACCATCACCACCATCATCATCATCACCATCATGATCATCATCAACATCATCACCATCACAATCATCATCATAATCATCATCACTATCATCATCATCATCATCTCATCATCACCATCTCATCATCATCTCATCATCATCATCATCATCGCCATCATCATCATCATCATCACCATAATCATCATCATCATCATCACCATCATCATCACACCATCATCATCATCATCATCATCTTACCTTACCTTAAATAAGCGTAGTGGCAGAATGTCTTAATGAACCAAAACGCAAATATTGCTTAGTTTTTTTTTTAATGGCTAAATGCTATGATGCCATAGACCTATAAACGTCTTGGTATGAAACAATAGACGATCACTTTGCTGGCCTTGGCCAGCAATGTTGTATGAAATTCCATTATTGACCTCTCGTCTAGGCGGTCCCCCAGCACC
Source organism: Archips xylosteana (assembly GCA_947563465.1). Classification (NCBI taxonomy): domain Eukaryota; kingdom Metazoa; phylum Arthropoda; class Insecta; order Lepidoptera; family Tortricidae; genus Archips; species Archips xylosteana. The sequence goes on from OX387356.1 coordinate 7,546,811, forward strand.
GGCTGCACCTGCACCTGCAACGTGACCCTTCGTGGCGTATTATAAGGAACATAACGTCAATATTTCATAGCATGTTTGAGAAATAGATATTTACATAGGGCGAAACTGTGTTAGCACACAAGCGGTCTACACTGCAATTTCAAGTCAGCACAATACCTCATTATTTACGTTTTGTTTGCATAATATTTAACATTAAACTAATTTTTATGAGTATTTGTTACATCTCTAGCCCTTAATCTGTCTTAAACTGCGTTCTCCTTAGTCAACCTTGGTCAAATGTGGGGTACAGTTATCTTAGTTACAATGGCTTTGTAAGTATTTGAGAATAGCCGAGTCTCCTTTGAGAAATAGTTGTTAACAGAAATGATAATTTTTAATAGGAATTTTCAGCTGCAATTTTGTGACGAGTAAAACGTGAGGATTCAAAATATAGTTACAAAGCGGTGTTTTACTTAGCCAAACTCGAATAGTTCCGAAGCCCATAATTTTAGAAAGAATACTATAGAATCATAAGTTTTATTAGTACAGTCAGGTTCAGATAATAAAATGGTTTGAAATGTTTGTTACTTGGTAATTGGATCCAAGTAGCCTCGTGTCGAGAAAGGATTACAAGGAGCGTAATTTCTCATAGCAAAAATAAAACATCAAAAGGGATTGACCAAAAGTTTTATCGACTATTCCAGCTGAACGGCTAGGCTATTCGTCGTGCTGAACTGTGATTGTAACTAAATTGTAATACGTCAGAATAAATTTTGTAACGATCGTTTTCAAAAATATTCTACGACCGCTTTAGCCTAGTTGGTAGTGACCCTGCCTACGAAGCAAGAGGTCCTGGGTTCAAATCCTGGTAAGGGCATTTATTTGTGTGATGAGCACGAATATTTGTTCCTGAGTTATGGATGTTTTCTATGTATTTAAGTATTTATTTATCTATGTAAGTATGTTTATCGTCGTCTAGTACCCATAGTACAAGCTTTGCTTAGTTTGGGACTAGGTCGATTTGTGTAAGATTGTCCCCTAATATTTATTTATTTATAAAACTTATGTTCAATGCCTTTGATGTTTGATTTTTGCTATGAGAAATTCCGCTCCTTGAATGATGGTGTTCCAATGAGTATTATTTTTGAGTATTTATAAGATCTGAAACAGAAAAATCTTTAATAATCGAATTTTGATTGTCAATGAAAATGTCGAATGAGTTTAGTATTTTTTAAATAGTTAATTGATGTTATTAGTTTGTGACCCTGACTGTACAGGTATTTTTATTATACACGGTTTTTATTAATATTAAGTTTTATGTGTCAAGTAGTCATTTTAAACGATCTGGCCTTGACGGTTTCGAGTAATTGATATTTGGTAGCTCCACTAAATCATCGTTTTCATTATTTAATTTACATTTTCACATCATTGATTAAATTAAGGTCACCCATGAGTATTCAGAGCCATGTAGTTAGTTTTACAATAAAATATACTTAAATAGTTAAGACTGTATACTAATGAACTTGATAATAAATTCAGAGCTTAGTAATGATGTTTTAAGACTTGAAAATGTTAAGACAAAAACACGGCAGTTATAGTTATTTTAGTGTAGTTTTTGTACTAGCAATGTGTTCTCGTTAGGTTAAGTTGTTGAGTGCATGTTTCTCGTATAAGGTTTTTATGATGTATTGGGTGATGCGATTTATTTTTGTACTAAATTGCCCCGGTTAGATTATCACAGTACTAATTGCCTTTACGTAGCGGGTTGACTTGTAGTGACAATTCCTGACAATATTGGATATTAAACTCTTAAAACCTGCATGTAATAATAATAATAACGAAGTTGTTACTTAAATAATTAACATAACGAAAATACAAACACCAAATAGACTAAACCCCGTAAAAGACACAATTTTTAATCAGTAGTTTTTAGGACCCATTTGAAAAGTTAGGCATCTACTTGAATATGTTTTGAATAAGTACAATGAATCTAAAAGTTAGTGAGTTTTGTTCAATTATATTTAGGATACATTATATTTAGTGTCAGCTTCGCGGTAGTTCCTTTGTTGCATTTATCAGAGCTCGTGTTAAAATTGTTCTTCAAAAATTATTCTTAGTTCTAGTCACTAATAAGCTTCCACTTTATTTACATTTCTTTTTGTAAACAACATCACACGAAATCTATATTTTAAAACTTCTTTTTTATCTTTACATTCCTTTGTTGCAATATATATTTACAAAATAACAAGTAGAATATTAAGAAGAATAAAAAGTTTACATTACTAATGTGTTTTCTTCACGCTATATTTACTAGCACTATTTGTTAACTTTCACCTATGGAGTAAGAGATAAAACTACACAAAAAACGAAAAGACGATTTACAGTAAGAAAATACTTTATTTCAGTAGAATAACAAAAACACACGCTGAACTTTCAGTTCATTAAGTCATAAATTCATTAGACAAAACTCGCAAAATACTTCCACAAAGCCCATAAAATAAAGAAGCCGAGGCAATGAAATGTTTTTTCTTGACAGAAAAATGAAGATAGAAAAATAGAAGTAGAACTGGATTCAATGAACTAAGAATTAGATAAGATTTTTTGCGATAATAGTACATTTTACGACCTCAACTTCACCATTTCGTATAAATTAAGTTGTTCTAAATAAAGTATTCCGATTGTTGTAGATAGTACTTTCAAAATAATGCCGCTTGCGGGGCGTCAAGTAAAAATATACCAAAGAATAATGGCATCTTAACTTGTTAGACACACAAATTATTCACAAGGATGCGAAGAGAAATAAGAGTCAGGCTTCACAGATTAAGTATCTATATTACTTCAATAACCACGATTGGTTTCTTAAGCTAGATTGTAAAGATCACAATTATCAGTCAAAACGCATCATAATCTGCTCAGATGACCAGTTAATTAATAATATGGCAAACATAAGAAGTAATTAATTAATTACTATTCATCAGTTAATTCAAGTTATTTTTAGTCCCAAAACCAGCAAAGGATTATGTAGAATATAAAAAACATGAACTTCCTAAAATTTTGTTCTTACCCAATCCTATTGTAACGGTTTTGCCTATTTCCTAACTAAAACACTTATTCTAGAACTTAAAATCAAAATGATGCTATGTTCCTAAATACCTTTTTAATAAACCTAAACACTTACACAAAAACACACACTTAAAATACACAACAATAATTTTAAATTTACAAACAAACAGCCCGCACGAACATATTTCTTATTAGTATAAACTGAATGCGCATACAAAGGACTACGTCACGCTGCTAATGACTGCGCCGGCACCGGCGATCGAATGAGAGGCGGCGGACAGATACTCGCCGAACATCTTTGACAGTGAAAGGTCAATTGACTAATCCTATAGCAAAATTAATTCTACGTAATTCAATATTTTATTAAGTCAAAGTATATGGTTTGCTAAATCGCCAATACAGTTTAATATTTAAAATAAGTGCTTGTGTTTCCCCGGAACGGGTAAGTGTTGCGAACATTTATTACCTAAATAGTTATTAAGATTGCTTAATCTAACGACTGATGTATTTAGTATGCATTATAAATTAATGTGATTATTTCCTTTTATTAAATTTGCCTAATTCTTGCCTAATCATATTAATGCTTAATAAATATAACGCTTTTGAGTGATTCTAGAAGTATCCATCTACCCGCTTTGCAAAAATGTAATTTCGATGTTCCGTTTACGGTGCTAGATCATTCATTAGACCTAATTAAAATAAATATTACTAGTCTAGATGCTTCATTGTAGATAAAACACATTTTACATATCATTTGTCATGCAGCGTTAATGTTTGATGATTTTTAATCAACAAAAAAAATTCAACCTAGTATTTCTAACTTGTTTCCTTTCGTACTCTAGTCAATGGTTCATCTTTAATGAATTAGTTTTATTTATTTCAGATATTTAACTCAGTATTAAAAAACGTACGAAAGAAAATAATATAGAACTACATTTATAATTTTCTTTAATTGTAAAAGCTGATTTTGCTAGTGACTGCCACATCTTTGATCACCATTTATTTGCTTTGGGGTTCACTAAACCAGCCTACGCACTCATCCTCATATAATCATATCAAAATTTCCGGATGTCGCAGTCACTAACACGAAACTGGATTTTTTCTGAAATGGCCAATTCCGGAAATTCCAGGGACCAAGTCTGGGGCTATTCCCTGACTCCACCTGGCCCTGCTACACTCCCGGAATATCAACGGACGCACCCGCATCACTTCTCCGATTTTCCGGATATCCGGATTTGTCCCGAAGAAGACCCACGCAGTGCAGGGAAGTGACCCCTTATAAGAACTTGTTTCGCCCAGTGTGCTCAGCTCGCGCAAAAATAAAATTACCCACGACCTAGTCGGATTAAATATATTGTTGTTAATAAATTTGTTATACAGATTTGAACTATTTTAATTCATCTCATTTTGATAAAATCTAATTCTACCTACTTGTTGACGCTAAACGTCACATTGGCGCCCGCTATTAGGTTTTTTTTTTCGCGCTGAGCATTACTGAAACAGGTTCTTAGTATTTTTTTTGGTTCTCATTGGTGTTGGCTATTTGTAACATTAGCAAGTCATTGAGTTTGGTGCGTAAACTTAATTAAGGCTGATTTCTGCAGTTGCTAAGTGTGTGGTTATTTTTTTTCTACTTCATGATTTAAATACTTCGCCTACCCGCAGTGTTTTAATTTCGTCCTAAATTTTTTTAATAAAATCTAATTATTCTATTATCCACCCACTACGCAACAAATATAACTGCTTACCAATCACTGTAATCGCAACACAAACCCTGTTCTGAGTGGAATTTGCAATTTGACAAAATGTCCTATCCAATCAAGCCTCTATCCCTACAAAAGGCCGAGTTGGAGTATGAAGTCGTTCTCAGAGGCGGTACTACTGGATCTGTGCAAGAACTTCGTTGCCAGATATCGAAATCGTTTATACCCCCTGAGGACATTTTAGAGTCACATTTAGAGCCTGCGGTTGACTTGATTGCTGTCAAAGATAGTCTGATAAAGTGTCAAACAATGATTACATCCTTAAAAACAAAATTTGATAGAAATATGTTCTTGCGCGCTGAAAACTTACTTCACCACATATACCACAGAACAAATCGAATCTCTAACATTGAACCCGACCTGGCTGATCAGTATAGAGCTAATTGTAATTCTTTCAATAGTCAATATAGGGATATTACGGTCATGAAAGTTAATTTAGACTCAGGAACTAGCACAGAACCCGAATCTCCTGTTGTGAATAACATTATAACTTGTGATCGAAACATAACTTCTGATCTAGTAAAATTAAGGTATTCCGGTAAATCCTGTGTTCTTGCTTTTATTCAAAAGGTTAATGAATTTGTGGAGGCTAGAAACATTCCTAGGGATCATTTGCTGAGGTTCGGATATGAAATTTTTACGGATGACGCGCTTCACTGGTTCCGTAGCGTAAGAGACAAGGTTCAAACTTGGGATGATGTCGTAGTGCTACTAAAACTAGATTTTAAACAAAAAGACTATGACTATCGTTTACTGTCTGAAATTAGATCGCGAGCACAGGGTGAGCTCGAAAATATATCTATTTACTTGTCAATTATGCATGGCATGTTTTCAAGATTGTCGAAGCCACTACCTGAAGACGACAAACTTGAAATTATACTGCACAACATCAGACCATGCTACGCAAGTACCTTAGCAGCCTCTCCCGACATTAAAGATCTTGACTCTCTTAAAACCATTTGCAGCAACTATGAAGGCATACAGTCTCGCCTATCTTTATTTCGCGAACCTCCGAGAGTGTCTTCAGAGATGCTGGCACCGGAATTTGCTTATACAAAACAAATAAGTTATAATAACTATTTTCCTAATAAAAACTATCAAAATAAAACCGACTCATATAGACATTTTAATACACACAATAAACATACAAACTATTCGAATACCTATAATTACAATAAAACTAAAGATATACCGCAAAAAATGAATACTACTAATACTGTACAAGCTACTCCCCATTGCTCTAACTATACACCACCACCACCCAAGTACTGTCCTAGATGCCGCTCTGAAACACACTCTCTAAAAGAGTGCAAACAACCACATTTTCCTATTTGTTTTAAATGTGGGAAAAAAGGCATTCGTTACCCTGACTGTACAAATTGTAACTCTAAAAGTACAAAAAACTAACTACCGTGGATTGCAGTGCCGACATAGCTAATAGCATAAATACCAACAATTTCGATAAAGCAGACTGGAAGTCTTGGCTTAAATTCATATCCAATTTCCTTTCATGCTATTCTGTCACTTCAATCCGCGATTCACAATATAAAACTACTACAAATAATAATAGACCTTATGTCGCTGTTAAAATTAATGACAATACAATTAATGGTTTGTTAGATACAGGTTCTAGTGTCACAATTTTAGGCAAAAACTACCACAAACGGTTCTTAGATGCTGGGTTTATCATTAATAACACTAAAAATATAAATTTTATCGCTGCAGGTGGTCAAAAACTAAATAGTATCGGAGTGATTGATTTACCAGTCTCCTTTTTGGATCAAATACATATCCTAAAAGTTTACATTGTACCAGAGATTCAACACACATTAATTTTAGGTATGGATTTTTGGAGACTATTTAACTTATTTCCTAAACATTTAGATTCAGTCATGATCACCAAAACGGAAGACAGTATTGACACTTCGCCAATCAATACTCCCTCTCACATACGCGATTACAACCACCTAACTACTGAACAGAAAGTTACGGCTGACCATATTATTAGGCAATTTCGAGAAATTTCTTATGAAATACGTGGCCTTGGCCGCACGTCCCTGATTACACATAGCATAGATACCGGGGATGCTGCTCCTATTCGTCAAAGGTACTACAGAATGTCTCCAGAAAAACAGAAACATTTAGTTGACCAACTAGACGAGATGCTTCGCGAAAATGTGGTAGAGCCCTGCGAAAGCCCCTGGTCATCTCCTGTACTTCTAACGCCTAAAAAGAACGGCGAACTTAGGTTCTGCTTAGATAGCCGCAAACTAAATAGTGTAACTGTCAAAGACGCCTACAGTATACCGTACATCTCTGAGATACTCGACAATCTACGAGACGCAAAGTATCTCTCTAGCTTAGACCTATCGAAGAGCTTCTGGCAAATTCCTATAAAAGAGGAAGACCGTTGTAAGACCGCATTTTATGTCCCTTCTAGAGGTACTTATCAATTTACTGCCATGCCCTTCGGCCTTACGAATGCCCCGGCAACTCAACAAAGACTAGTGGATATGTTGTTTTATGGTCCTGAGTTTGAGCACAAAGTCTTTGTCTATATAGACGATATCGTTATCGTTTCCCCTACCTTCGAACAACATATCTCTTTGTTAGTTCGCGTACTTAAAAGATTGCAAATGGCGAATCTTACCATTAGCTATGAAAAGTGTCAATTTTTCAGAAATAAATTAAAATATTTAGGTTATGTAGTGGACTCTAATGGGCTACAGCCAGACGCAGACAAGGTTCAAGCAATAGTTAACTATCCTACACCTAACAATCGCAAAGAAGTTCGTCGATTTATTGGTACAGCTTCGTGGTATCGGCGTTTTATTCCAAATTTTAGCTCCATAGCAGCACCACTTAATAAATTAACTTCACAGTCTAAAACCTCTCCTCCATTTTCCTGGTCTCTTGATGCTGATAAAGCTTTTCGAACACTAAAGGAAGCCCTAATATCTTCTCCTATTTTGTCATGCCCTGACTACTCACTACCATTCCAAGTTCACACAGACGCAAGTGACTTTGGAGTTGGCGCTGTTCTGACACAGTTTATTGGAGGTAGCGAGAAAGTCATAGCATATATGAGTAAGTCACTATCTAGTAAGGAACGCAACTACAGCGCTACTGAAAGAGAAGCTTTAGCAGTACTCACAGCAATCGAACACTGGAGGTGTTACTTGGAAAATGGCCAAAAATTTACTATTTTCACAGATCACTCGTCCCTTAAGTGGTTTTTGAATTTAAATAACCCTACAGGCCGCTTGGCTCGTTGGGGTGTTCGCATGTCCTCTTTTAACTTTGAAATAAAGCATCGTCGCGGCACTGAAAACGTTGTTCCGGACAGCCTATCGCGTTCAGTACCTCTAGTGGTAATTGACCAGGACTCACCTGGACTCGACACAGGTTATCTTACTAAAGATTCTTGGTTTCTGAACATCTACAATGGCTGCCAAAACACTCCCACTTCGTTCTTAAACTACAAAGTATCTCATGGTAAGCTTTTCAGGTACAAAAAGAGCTTGAATCCCTTGACGAGAGAGTTCGAGTGGAAGGAAGTAATCCCTCTCGAGTTTAGATCAGATTTAATAATAAAAAATCACTCTGACCCTACTTCAGGCCATTTTGGCATTTTCAAAACGTTTAAACGTCTCGCACTCAAATATTTCTGGCCCGATATGCACCGCGACGTTTCCAATTTCGTAACAAGCTGTGACACTTGTATTGCCCATAAACATCCTAATCACGCAACACTTGGTGTCATGGGTCGCCCTAAAGTTTGCTCTCGTCCATTTCAAATGTTGAGCATGGATCTCGTAGGTCCCCTGCCTCCATCTAGGAAACAGAATACGTTCATATTTGTGCTAACTTGTTGTTTTTCGAAATATTGCTTGCTTTTTCCCATTCGTCGTGCAACTTCAGAGACATTGGCGAAAATACTTGAAGACAATGTATTCCTTGTCCATGGTATACCCAGCACCGTTCTGATGGATAACGGAAAACAATTTGTTAGCAACACTTTAAAGCAACTGTTTTCTAAATATAAGATCCCTAACGTAAGATACACTGCAAAATATAGTCCTCAAGTTAATTGCGTTGAACGATACAACAAAACTGTGATGACAGCTGTAGCAACCTACATCGAAAATGACCATAGATCTTGGGACTCTAACATCCCTAAAATCCAGTTCGCTATAAACTCATCCGTGAACGAAGTCACTGGTTACACACCGGCATTTCTTGTGTATGGCCGTGAGCTGGTATGTTGTGGTTCACACTATGTGGATGTAGACGTCAGTGAAGACCTAATTTTCACGCCTAGGGACGAATACGCCGAAAATTTAGGTAATCTTAGAAAAATCTACGATAAAGTACAGTCTTGTCTTCTGAAAGCTCACTCCAGAAATAGTAGTCACTATAATCTACGCCGTAAAAATGTTGATTTTAATGTAGGTGACTTCATTTGGAAGAAAACTTTTTACCAGAGTGACAAAGATAAAAAATTCACTAAAAAGCTTGCTCCCAAGTTCATAAAATGCAAAATAATAAATAAAAAGTCTAATCTAGTTTATGAACTTGAGGATATGCAAGGTAATAATATAGGAGATTGGCACGTAAAAGATTTTAAAATAACTAACTATAAATACTGATCTAATTAATAAATCCCCATATTACTATCTCTGCTTGTCTTGTAATCTAAAAGCCCAGAATAACACCTAAATTTGTAGCTGTCACGTTCTATAATTAATTATTAAAAATTATTCTCATTCATTCTACATCTATTTAAGGATCCCCTACCGGATGCTAAAGTAGACCTCCTATTGAAATGGGACTTCAATCTTCTAAAAAGATTGATTTTTTTTAATGGAATTAACAGCCTTTACATATGAAAAATTGGGATTAGTTACACGATAATTTCAACATCCCTTAATAGACTTATAAGAGTATTTTACTTAATTTTTATGTGATACTCAGTCTGATAGGTAGCAATAACACGTGATTTTAGTGGTGATTGCTCATTTAATTTGCGTGATGTATGCATGGACGTTGGTGGTGTGATGAGAAAGAAGCCTGAAAGTTGAGTTATATAATTCTATTAAGCAGCATAGATATAGCGGATTTTTGTAGCAAAAATCCTAGCCTAAAAAGAGGGGTATGTAACGGTTTTGCCTATTTCCTAACTAAAACACTTATTCTAGAACTTAAAATCAAAATGATGCTATGTTCCTAAATACCTTTTTAATAAACCTAAACACTTACACAAAAACACACACTTAAAATACACAACAATAATTTTAAATTTACAAACAAACAGCCCGCACGAACATATTTCTTATTAGTATAAACTGAATGCGCATACAAAGGACTACGTCACGCTGCTAATGACTGCGCCGGCACCGGCGATCGAATGAGAGGCGGCGGACAGATACTCGCCGAACATCTTTGACAGTGAAAGGTCAATTGACTAATCCTATAGCAAAATTAATTCTACGTAATTCAATATTTTATTAAGTCAAAGTATATGGTTTGCTAAATCGCCAATACAGTTTAATATTTAAAATAAGTGCTTGTGTTTCCCCGGAACGGGTAAGTGTTGCGAACATTTATTACCTAAATAGTTATTAAGATTGCTTAATCTAACGACTGATGTATTTAGTATGCATTATAAATTAATGTGATTATTTCCTTTTATTAAATTTGCCTAATTCTTGCCTAATCATATTAATGCTTAATAAATATAACGCTTTTGAGTGATTCTAGAAGTATCCATCTACCCGCTTTGCAAAAATGTAATTTCGATGTTCCGTTTACGGTGCTAGATCATTCATTAGACCTAATTAAAATAAATATTACTAGTCTAGATGCTTCATTGTAGATAAAACACATTTTACATATCATTTGTCATGCAGCGTTAATGTTTGATGATTTTTAATCAACAAAAAAAATTCAACCTAGTATTTCTAACTTGTTTCCTTTCGTACTCTAGTCAATGGTTCATCTTTAATGAATTAGTTTTATTTATTTCAGATATTTAACTCAGTATTAAAAAACGTACGAAAGAAAATAATATAGAACTACATTTATAATTTTCTTTAATTGTAAAAGCTGATTTTGCTAGTGACTGCCACATCTTTGATCACCATTTATTTGCTTTGGGGTTCACTAAACCAGCCTACGCACTCATCCTCATATAATCATATCAAAATTTCCGGATGTCGCAGTCACTAACACGAAACTGGATTTTTTCTGAAATGGCCAATTCCGGAAATTCCAGGGACCAAGTCTGGGGCTATTCCCTGACTCCACCTGGCCCTGCTACACTCCCGGAATATCAACGGACGCACCCGCATCACTTCTCCGATTTTCCGGATATCCGGATTTGTCCCGAAGAAGACCCACGCAGTGCAGGGAAGTGACCCCTTATAAGAACTTGTTTCGCCCAGTGTGCTCAGCTCGCGCAAAAATAAAATTACCCACGACCTAGTCGGATTAAATATATTGTTGTTAATAAATTTGTTATACAGATTTGAACTATTTTAATTCATCTCATTTTGATAAAATCTAATTCTACCTACTTGTTGACGCTAAACGTCACACTATACCCAGAATTAACAAAGTCTAAACTAGAATGAACTTATTTTCAAAAGAATTACAGCCAAATATAAAAAGAAAAAGCTTTTTAAGTCGAGTCAAGTTTAGTATGTGTCCAATACTTAACAGTGATTCAATTGAAAACAGTTGTAAGTATTTTGGAAATATTCTGATTTTGGCTTAGTAAGAGCAAACTTTTAGTGTTCTATAATAAAAAAAACATCTACAACTATTGATTGTATCCATGTCAAGGTATCTTGTTAACTATATTATAAATTATTATATAAATAGCATTAAATCATAATTCGTCATTCATGGTCAACGAGCAGCACTGAAAGTGAAATCGTATTATCTAATCAAAGAATTGAGGTTTAGTAAAGACTTAGCGGCCTTTGATTCTACCGGATCCTTTTTCTTTGGGTCTAGCATGAAGCATTTCCAAAGTCTGAAAGAAAATAGTCAGTTTAAAAAAAAATGTTACATAAAACAACTAACGGGCTGTTTCACCACCCATTGATTAATTTTAACTGACGGATAAATGTGATGCCGTCTCCGTCTATTCGAACAAAACAAACAGAGACGGCAACACATTTATCCGTCAAATAAATTTGATCAATGGATGGTGAAACAGGGGGTAAGTGTTGTTACAATTACGGTTTTTGTCTTTTTTTCAATTGCCGTCCAATCGGTGTAAAACACACCTTTGATTCACATACAAATTGTAAAGTTAAACAACTTAAAAATAGCTCGAATACCCAATATTTCAGAATTCGCTCAGTAAATCATATATTTTAGTATAATTAACTCGAGCGGCGCAACGCTTAGTTAGTTACAGACTGTGTCAGGAACCCGTATAGCCATAAATTACGAGTCTTTAGCTCACGTGACGTTTCTGTTCATCTTATATTTTGGTTTTTATCAGCAAAAACTAAATTAGGTTGACTGGTTGGTTGGAGGCTGCGCGGTGTAATTGGCAGCATGCTCGGCACGAATAGGCAAGAGATACGGGTTAAAATCCCATCAAGCGCACCCGAAAAACTTTTTCGTTATAATCCTCTAAAGTTCTATGACCAGTGTGATGTCAGGTTTAGAATTACACCTTTTCGTTTCTTCCATGGATGTTGTAACAAGCGACTAAGGAAATAGGTATTATTGTACCATTTTTTAAACTTTAAACCTAAAATTGTTAAAAGTAGCCCCGAAACGTAAACGTAGCGTTTCTTGTGCTCTGCCTACCCCCTTAGGGGATACAGGCGTAATGAGTGTAATGGATATAAGTTCTATGACTGCAACACTCACCGTAGCGTCTCGTCCGCACTGGCCGACAGCACGGTGGTACCATCTGGCGATAACGCCAGATGCAACACTCGCGCCATGTGCCCGGTCAACTCGGCCACGCGGGACATGAGCGGGTACTTCCATATCACCAGCTGGTTCTGTGCGTAGCCGTGCCCCGATATCAGCTCTTTGTAGTGCGTGCTCCAAAGGATAGAGCAAACCTGGGGATGGAGAGTTATACACGGTGATGAAACTGATGAATGAGTAAAACTAACGAATCTATCTCTATACAAATAGCATGCCCCAAATAACAATACAATACAATATAATACAATGACTCTTTATTGTACACCAGAAATAGTAAGCGATACAGAAAACAGGTACACAGAGAGAAAGTTACAAGGTAATCAATAACTGTGGTGTCCGATAATATTTAGTATGATGATGATACCGCTAAGGATGCCTTTCCACCAGAGATGTGCTACGCTACGTTGCTATGGATGTGTCTGATATCCACCAATCATGTTCATTAGTCCACATAGCATAGCACTGGTGGAAACGGGCTGCGCATCTGCTTCGCACAGCTGCCTCGCGGCTGCTCATCTACATAGCGCATCTTCCTGGCACAGCTACATAGCTTAGCATTAGTGGAAACGGTCACACAGTTTCGTAGCGTAGCTTTCACATCTTCGCAGCATATCTGCATAGCACACACCCTAAATACCAGATTTTTCAAAACACTATATTAGCTTTTTACCACATTTCTAGCTTACCAGATTCTCGTTGCACCACATTGCAATATTGGAGATTACTCAAGTGTTTTTTTTTTTTTGGTGGAATGTCTTATTGTGGACGTCTGGTATAATGGGAATGTAATAATATACGTACCTGTGACTTGGTGTCAACAGTGTTCAGGTTAGCGCCGGTGTTGACATTCCAGATGCGTATGGTGCGGTCGGCGGTGCCGCCGCCGGACGCGAGCACGCCGTTCGCCCACGGGCACCATGCGAGCCCCTTCACCGCGGCCAAGTGTTGGCTGCAGAAGTTACACGAATACAGATATACGCCAATCTGATCATGGAATGTCCTTCTTGGTCTTCCCCTTCCAACATTTCTATCTACATTCGTGTCTTATATATCTGTCGTAATTCTTCTTTCATCAATCCTCTTCACATGCCCAAACCGACTTAACACATACCAAAAAATATCAATGAATATAAATACTTTGACAACAGATTTGGTGGGTGTGTATAATCGTCATAAGAACTATTGTCCGAATTTATCATTTATCAGAAATTATCATTTCGCATAACTATTTTTGCTCTGAATACATTAATTGTACAGAATTGTTATAAAACAAACCTAACCTATAGAGTCCTACAGGATAATCATTTCAAAATTCCTGAATAATTAATGGTTTCTGAGAAAAAAGAGTTATGCGAAACGATAATTTATGACAAATTTATTTATATTATTTTATTAACTTGGGTACAATAACATAATGCAAGCTATCGAAATTACAATTAGTGACTTAATCTATGTAAGGCATTACATCACAATAATAATTGTACACAGAATTTAACACAACCCTCATAAAAGGAATGATGAATTATGCTAAAAGTTTGTATGACTATTGAACGGCTCCCCAGATTTGGTAAGTAAGTGAACTTACTTGAACGAGTAGAGGTAATTCGGCTGCGAGTAGCGTTGTCCTGCTGCGATCGGCCAGATGTTGAGCAAGTTGTCGTTCCCGCCGGACGCTAGGTAACGTCCGTCCGGGGACCACTTCAGACCGCAGATCTAATTAATGAACGTACAGTCACATTAAATCTCACCTTCAGAACGAGACTGACTCAAGCCGAATTATTCTCATTTAAAAACTAAACCTGTTTTTCTTTTTCACAAAGTTTATTTTTGAAATGAGGTGATTCTCGTTCTGAAGGTGCGAAATTGTTGTGAAACTTCCTCGTCGTCTTTTGTCCAGTCGCACGCTTAATAATAAAATGCATCAATTTTAATTATTCTAATTTCAAAACTAAACTTTACGTAGAAAAAATAAGGTTTAGTTTTGAAATAGGAATAATTAAAATTGATGCATTTTATTATTGGGCCAATCAACTTTTAAACCGACGTTTTTGGCGTCTCCTGCGTTACCAAAATTGTCTCTGGCGTTACCAAAAAATCGTACTTCCAACAAGATATTTCACAGTTTAATAGGTTAAACTTACGTAGGATGGTATGTATTCATGTACACCATCTATTAAATTACAGAAAAAACATGTTTACCTACAAAAATCTGCAATTGTTTGAAAAATGTCGCGGACAGATTAGTGTCGGTTTAAAAGTTGATTGGTCCTATTAAGCATGCGCAGTAGTGGACATCCTTTGGCTGATATGATGATGATAATGAATTTTGATTTACATTGCTGCTTGGATTAAAAAACCGTGGTGGCTTAGTGGTGTGACCTACAGCCTCTCAAGCAAAGGGTCGTGGGTTCGAATCCGGCGCTTGCACCTCGGAGTTCTTAAGAATTCATATGCAAAATTACATTTGAATTTAACCATGAGTTTTACGGTGAATGAAAACATGGTGAGGAAACCTGGACACACCTGAGAAGAAATTCAATGGTGTGAGTTCCCAATCCGCGCTGGTCTCGCGTGTACAGTAAAATTACATAAAGTTTACCACTGACAGTTGGTTTGCCTTCATTTCATATTCAACTTTAACGACTTACAAATAAAGCCAATTTTAGAATACTGTTACCCACGTTTGCAGATTTTGTAAAAGCTACTTTATTTGTATGGTGTTAAAGTTGGAAATGAAATAAAGGCAAGCCATCTGTCAGTGGTAAACTAAAAGTAAACGTATTGTACATAGGCTGGGATGATGATGATTGCTGCTTGCTGGATTGATTTCTAGGGTTATCAAAACGATTGCTTGGCATCGCTTGTGCCAGGGCTCTCGCTTGCTCGACTTTAGTGTATAGTTGACGACCAGATGGCCTAGTGGTTAGAGAACCTGACTACGAAGCTTGAGGTCCCGGGTTCGATTCCCGTGTTGGGGCAGATATTCGTATAAAAAATACGAATATTTGTTCTCGGGTCTTTAATATGTATTTAAGAATGTATCTATCTATATAAGTATGTTTATCCGTTGCCTAGTACCCATAACACAAGCTTTGCCTAGCTTACTTTGAGACTGGTCAATTGGTGTGAATTTTCCCGTGATATTTATTTATTTAGTTTACCTCCTGCGTGTGCGCAGCGAGCGTGGCGACGGCGTGTTCCCGCTGTCTCACGTCGTGGTGCACGACGCCGCCGTCGCGGGACCCGCTCGACACCACATACATGTTCCACGCCAGCGAACCCACGCGGCCCGTGTGCCCGTCCATTATCTGCATACCAATATTACTGTAAAATCACTATCACTCTCGGAAGTAAGGGTCAATTTACGCTGCACGTTTTACTGAGAGAATAAGTCAAATAAGTGCTTGTTTCGGTGTGAATTGACCCTTAATCAGCTGGCTCCCTTTGATAATGGCAAAAATAAGTATATATGAGTTGATAAAAATAACTGCAATATGTCCACAATAAATTACATGGAGATATGATCCTTACAATGACGAAAATAAAGATTATATCTGCATGTTATTTATTGTGGACATATTGGAGTATGATATTTATCAACTCATATGTAATTTATAGATTTTTATGAAGAGCAAAGTTACTTTTGGACTATAAAAGTTGTATAACTGTTTAGCATCTAAGACTTATTGTTACATTATGGAATAACTAGCCTTCCGTCCGCAGCTTCACCTGCGATAAATTAATTTTCCCATAGGAAAAGGTATTTTCCCGCGGTAAAAAGTAGCCTATGTCACTCAGTGATAATGTAGCTTTCTAACGGCAAAAGAATTTTTGTAATTGGTCTAGTAGTTTTTAAGTTTATTTGTTACATACAAAAATAAAAATCTTTCCTCTTTATAATATTAGTATAGATTAGTATAGATAGTATAGATTACTTACTCTTAGTCTCTTCTTCTTCTCACAGTCCCAGAGCTCCACAGTGGCAGAGGAAGTACCAATAGCAATGTGCGAGCCTCCACCCTGCACCCACTGCACGGAACACACTGTCTCCGAGCCCTCCAGTGTCATGAGCTCGTCAATGTCCCCTGTCCCAGCATTCCAAAGGTACACAGCATTGCCAAGGGCCACTGCTAGTATGTTTGAGGAACTCCAGTCCAGGAGGTTAAGATCTGCAAGGGTTTTGCTGTACAGTTAGGGGTACGAAAACTTTAGTCAGTTATTAAATTGATTCCGTTAACAAGTTTTAGACTCTTAATACCTTTTGATAATGGGAAATTTCGATGCAATAGTTTTGTTTCAAATAAAAAGTTGACAGGACTAACAATTGCCCTTGTGCAAGCAAATCTCAACTTTAAGGTGACAAACCTTTTCTTACCCCAACTTTATGTAAGGATTGGGATCAAGTGCATAGATAGTCATTTTTGATCTTATTGCAATGTCATTAATGTTTAATTTTGCCAAATTCACACCTCTTTGTGAATGGAACTAGCTATACAAGTCATTGATTTATAGACACTCTTAGTTTGTATTTAATTCAATAATATGCACAAGTAGAATTTGATGGGCTGAATCTGACAATAAATATAAATTTATAAATTCTTGTATCGCCATTTCTGCCAAGTGTCTTGGTTCCTAAACACATTATATTCCCAAACATTTCCTCCCTCCCTATCTCTTAAATTGCATGAAGCCTTTGGCATTTGGCAGACATGCTAAAATCAAGCTTATTTGATGCTAATATGCACATGAGCCAGAGCTTTATGGTATGGTCAGCTGGAAAGAAAAGGTACCCCTTGTTGTGGTAACTGGCATTACAGAGAGGTTTCAGGTACCTTTTCTGTGCAGCTGATTGTACTAAAGTTGTTTACATTGCTTTTAGATAGTGACTTATATAAATTATGAATGCTGGACCCAGTATGCTCCATGGCTATATTGCCATTCATAACAGTGATAAAAAATCACATTTTTGAGCTTTGAAAGTAACTCTAAAGCAGCTGTGATTTTTTTAGAACTCTAACATTAATGAATACAAAATTAGTTCTTACAGTAGTCATCTAGAATTTGAGGTGCGTCTAGAATTCTGTCAGGGGCTTGAGGAATGTATCTCGTAGTGTTCTTCACTGATGACGGTACTTTCGCCTAAAATAAGAACACAGAAATTATTTTATTAGACAACCAGATGGCTTAGTGGTTAGAGTACCTGACTATGAAGCTTGAGGTCCCGGGTTTGATTCCCGGGCAGATATTTGTATGAAAAATACGAATGTTTGTTCTCGGGTCTTGGGTGTTTAATATGTATTTAAGTATGTATCTATCTATAATAAGTATGTTTATCCGTTGCCTGGTCCCATAACACAAGCTTGCCTAGCTTACTTTGGGACTAGGTCAATTAGTGTGAATTGTCCCGTGATATTTATTTATTTATTTATTACGAAACAACAAATTATGTGCAGTATTCAGGATGATTGACCAAAGTTATTTACCTGAGAGTAAACAACCCTGAGTCTATTCTGATATCCCTCAGGAGCGGCAGGGGCTTTGCATGTGTACTGCAGCAGTCTTCCTGGTTCCATGTCAGTCAAGGCTCGTCCAATGGCTTCTCCAGCCACTTTTTGAGCTACAACCTCCTCTCCTTTGTCATCTTCACGGCTCATCTGAGAAAAAAATAGTTTATTGATCCATAGAAACTATTCAGTTTACCCATGATTGGTTATGAGGCTGCCAATCTCTGGTGTGTAGAGAAAAAGTACCCTCCAATGTGTTACTGCTGCTTCAGGCGGCTAACATTTCTCTCCAGCCAACTGTACTTACTTATACTTACACCTAGATTAATTAAAAGAAAAAGATGCACCAATGGTATAACAATGACAGATAACAAATTTACTGGTTGGTAGTCTCAAGTTATTGTTTCCTATCTTGTACCAAGTTAACAGGAAGAGTCCATTTTTTACGATAGGGTTCACCTTTGCAATACTCTATTCCAGAGATCTCCAAACTTAACCCCTTGTATGCTTAAGACACGGATTTGATTATTTGATTTACTTCCCGCATATGAGGGGTTAAGTATTGTAGATCCATAGCCATATTTTTAAATTTTAGGTAGACCTCTTGCTTACTCAATATTGCTTTGATGCAAAGTAATCAACTTTACATGTAGTTGTTTTCACATACATTTACATAACGGTGAATATTCAAGCGTCTTGGCTGCTTGGTTAAACCTCATTACCACAACCAAAGGATGAGACGCACAAAACTTGATCAAAATACATTCATCATCAGTACTGTCTTAAGTTTTCATAAAAAGTTAACCTTAAGCATCATCCTTTTTAACCATATTTGGTCAAATGGTAATGAGAAAGTAAACATTGATCATGCCTAGGGGTCAATATAGACCACTTTAGGTACCACTGCTCTATTATTTTCAAACTGTATATGCAATGAGTTTACTTACTTACTAAATATGAATACAGAAGAATAATAAGTGGAATTCATACTTACCATGTAATGGCACAAGTCATAATTTGAGTTGCTTCTAGATGGAATAAATCTATCTGCCTTGTTTGGTGTTTTAGTTGCTTTGTTAGGAGTCGGAGTGGTGGAGCGCCCTGCATTAAGGATTAATATTAAAATATAATACAACAGAAGGTTTTTATTTATTACATATTAATATTTTGGTGAATATGATTAATGATTATTGTCACCTGGTGATTTATTCTTGGACGGGGTCTTCTTTCCTTTCTTAGGTTCATTTCGAGTCGGAGTTTTATTCGAATGCACACTGTTGTTGCAACTCTGATTTATTGATATTGACAACTTCTGCATGGACTGATTACATGAACTTATGTTTACATTAGAAGCATTTTTAAAGGAAGCACTTAACGACGGATTTATGTTTTCATTGTTGCTCTTTTTAACCCAACGTTGCGGAGGACCTCTAGTTATCGGGCCATCCATTGTAGTTGCTAAACTATTTAATTCATTGAGATAATTGAACTGTGCCATTGCTTTTTAATATGCAAAAGCACGTTCAGTAGCGTCTCAGCCACAAAATATATTGAAATTGTTCAACAAGTCAGCAAATAATGGCACAATCAATGCATAAACGCATTAGATAGAATATTTTCGAATACTCGATGTAAAAAAAACATTCAGACTTCACAAAAGTACACTAGAAATAACGTACACCGGAATTCCGTTAAATTTTCAAATCGAGTCACCTCACTTTCCACCAATCCTGAAGCGGAGTTTGACATTTGTCGATTATTGCCAGTTTCGAAAAATGTCAAATACTGTTTGAGCACTTGTAAAAACTACGGTTGAATTCATAATTCGCGTAGAAAGAGTACGATTATATACGAATGAACTGCAATTTTTTTTCAGCTCAGAGTTTCATATAGTTATGAAAAAGGCCCCAGTTTGTCCGGGTCCCAGTTAAAAAACGACCCCGTATCGTATATTTGTCGACGCGAATGAACGACAGCAATGCACGACCTGATAATTTTATTTATGGTAATTAATGACATGAGGGTTTACATTAGGTAATGTGTAATGTTCTTCATTCCAGAGGTCAACAAATACAGGTCGTGTTTTAACCACATCTGTTTCTACGAAAGCGTCTCTGCGGCAGCGTGATATATTTCTGTGGCGGCAGCGTTGCCAGACGTCCCGATTTTTGGCCATTTAACTTTGGGCCCCAAAGTTAAATGTCCCGCGCGGTACATAATTGGCATTGATCACTTTTTTGCAATGTGGTCTAATTCCAAAACCATTTCGAGGAATAGGTTTATTAAATCATTTTATAACATTGTAGTAAAAAAATATTAAATGATCGTGTGTATTTTTGCAAAATAATGTTTGACCTTTGTTTGACCTTTCTGTGGGCATTAACTTTGAAATTCTTTGCAACAAGAAAAAAAAGCCGTCCGTCTAGTTTCTCTATAGTTATTATCTGTCACTTCGACGTAGTTATCATCTGTCAGTTTAAGGATACTATTTTGAAAAACATTCTTCGCGTTTTTCATATTTTAATAATGGATTTATACAGGAAGTGTTTCATTCCTACTTGTGGAAATGATTCTGTCAATAGCCCACACAAATTAATTGTTCGCATTTACAAGAGAAGTGGTGCCGCAAAGTTAATTCAAAGTTTACAAGATGTACTTATTGTTGCGAGGATCATTTTAATGTAAGTATGGATTAAATCCGCCAAAGAACTTTCAAGGGAACACTTCTGACCATTTTATTTTATACGTACAAAAAATACTATAGCCGTAAATCGTTTTTTTACCTATTCTCTTGGAAGAATCGGCAACTTTAGTGTTATTGTTATTGTAATGTAAAGTGACATTGTCAGATGACAACTAACCATCGATTATGACACATTTTTTTTGTCATTATGTCTGTGGTTTATACACAGATTCAGCCGCGGCATGTAATTTACGAGAAGTCGTATCTCAAATTTTTAATAAATTATAAAAAAACATTGGAGTGATGAATTACTGAAATATTCAAATTAGATTCTTAAAATGCTCTATATTTTCGATAAAAAAAATAAAAAGGGGGGGTTAGAAAAAATGAACAATCCCAATTTTGGGGATTGTTACACGATGTATGGTTAAATAACGTATTTTCATTATAATAACTTCTCTGTGTGTTATCATATAAACGTAATTTGAAATTCAAATAAAAGTATGAAAATTGAAAAACCACTGAGCTTATACGTTTTTTTAGTATGTCCCGATTCAACGAAAGAATCCCGCTTTTTTTACTCAAAAAGTTTAAGTATTCCACTTTGCAAAAAAAAAACTGGCAACACTGGTTCGCTGGATCTATAAAGCTCGGGCGCTTGCTAACGCTTTCACCATCTTATACAGTTTGATAGAATGAGATAGTGAATACGACAGCAAGCGCCCGCACGTTATATAATACGGCCTCTGTTGTCAACAAGCTCAATGCCTATTTTTAATTTTATGGAATGTTGTAAATAGCTAGTATGTAAGAGCCCAGTTATTTTTTAAGGTATTTCAGACGACATTATTAGACAGGACAGGTTACTTTACTGGATTATCTCATTTAGGTAAAAAATCTCATTTAGGTATTACCTTATTATTAGTACAGGATTATAATTTTGTACGATAGAATTATTAAAAGGAAAAGGACAAATGAAGTGAAAACAGACATTAAAAAAATTGTTTTTATTTGAAAATGTAAAGATTTATATTAAAATAAGGGTTATCATTTATCATCATAATAATAATAATGTCTACAAATATTTCTACTAACATATTGCGTTCCATATGGAAACAAAAACAAGTTGTAATATATATTACAACTTGTTTTTGTATGACAACTAACATCCCACACAAATATTTCTAGCATTTTGGGTCCCTGGTGGGTACTGAACACGATCTGAGTCGATACTTTATATACAGTCAACAAGTGCAAAAAAACGATAGAACTTTCAAGGGGCCATTCATAAAAAAATTACGTCATACTATTTGTTTATTAATTTTTAGAAAAAAATTTGACACACTTTTTACTACATATTAAAATCACAATTATTTTCCCACTTCTCACAAATCACGAGGTAGACAAAATGTGTGACGAAATTTGTGGTGTTTGACCCATTGTCATTACACTTGGATGTACATGTGGTGTATTATTAATTTCTAAATAAGTCTAATTTCCGTACTATTTGATGAGATGAACATAACAATTTTTTTATATTTCAATAAAATCATAGTTATTAATAAGATTCCTTAACATTCAGATTGAAATGGAAAAAAATAGTAATCAATAAAACTAGGAACATATAAAATGCATTATTGAGCATTGCATATTTTCTATAATTTATAATAAAATACATACTGAGCCAGAGAGTGGACTAGGGCCTTTATTATTATTATGAGGCCTGCACCCAGAAATAAAATAATGATAATTAATAATAATAAATGGACAATTATTAAAAAACAGTGCCATAATAATTTATAATCGCATCTCAAGAGGGAGAACATTAACAAATATCATATAAATTGTAACTTTTAGGTGAAATTTAAATTAGAAATGGTCTTGAATGAATGCAATGGCTTGTTACTTCTTTACCGCTCAGTCAGTTTATTTTATATGGAACTGGATAAAAACAGAATATATTTAGCGACACATCTATACAAGAGACGCGTAAAAGTTGCTTTTACCAATACAAGTAAGAATGTTAGAAGATAAAAACTCATGGTTACATTAGGACTAACAATTCTGCATATAAACGTATTTCGTTTGGATATACAGTACCACCGCTGTGTTTTCTATCTCCTCGCATACTATAGCTATAGACCACTCTCGACAGATTTCGATAAAAAACATTTCCATATTATGACATTATAGCACCATTACATTATTACATTCAAGATTAAAACTATATTATAAATTAATATGTACATTTTAATTGGAGATCCAGTGGATAAGATCACATAATCTTTACATAGCTACGTATTTACATTCGCCCATTAAATGGCACGTTATATTTGCCTAAAAGAGTTATGCCATATCTGCCCTGGACGGTGTGCACATTTGACATTTCTCTCTAGTTATTGCTTGAACAGAATTGAACAGCAAAAAATGCGCAGGTCGCTTTAAGAGGGTTTATACCTGCTGAGCTGGCAACGTTGCATTTTTGTTAGTTTTTCTCGATTATTCCATAAAAATTGAATGAATATTAAAAATGTTTTGAATACAAATTGTTCAACTTATATATTAGAACAATTTGTATTCAAAACATTTTTAATTTTCATTCAATTTTTATGGAATAATCGATTAAAACTATTTTCTCGATTATTCCATAAAAATTGAATGAATATTAAAAATGTTTTGAATACAAATTGTTCAACTTATATATTAGAACAATTTGTATTCAAAACATTTTTAATTTTCATTCAATTTTTATGGAATAATCGAGATAAACTAACAAAAATGCAACGTTGCCAGCTCAGCAGGTATAAACCCTCTTAAGATATGAAATATTTAAACACGGTCATTCCGACGCCGTATCCGATTGTTTTGATTGAATTATTTAAATTCCAATAATATTTTAAGTAACGTCGACAAATTTCATAAGCTGATAGAAAAAACACTATAACAGATTATATAATTCAAAAATTTAAAATCTAAGTGAAAATTTGTATCAAAGTGCCGTTTGCTTCTTATGTCTTTTTGTTCAGTATAATTTGCACCAGTCTTGAATGAGAACAACGGATACAAAACGATTTGTTCATAATTAAACATCTAACTTACATGACATGACACTAAACATTATTAAGAATGTATGAGAAATTGGTAGACTATAACTAAAATTTATTTACGTATTAAGATCAAGTGGTGGGATTGAACACATCATAATCTCTTAGATTAATTAGCAAACGCGAACTAAAGCGGGCATCCTATTATTTCAAGACCAATACTTGATTTCCATTGAACTTATGAATTATAGCTTTTGTGACTTTTTGATTAATTTTACTCTAGATGTAATTGGTTTGATATGGAAAGCATGTAAAATGTTGGTTTAACTCCGTAACATAGGAAAGTACATGTGTAAGCTTTACATGTGTGTTTGCAATGTGGTAAGCTCTTTGCTCCCCGAACAAAAATCTATTAAATAATCGATTTTGCTTAGATATTTTATTCTTTGTCATTTGTTTCGTTATGATACTGTAATTCAGATTAAAATGTCAAGGTTAACCAAAATCTCATAAGGATTTACACAATACGTGACTGAATTTTTCTTCTTACAATCTATAGAAATGCTTACATATAACAACCTCCGTTATTACGCTAAAATTGTGCGCTTGACTTTCCTAGATTATCAATTCATACACTTTCATTAAACTCCAAAATATCACCTTATAGTGAGCATTATGTTCGTTGTAAAACACATAAAATTATCTAAGTAATTTACGTTGTAAGTTCTGATTATAATTTGAGCACTGGAACGTCTTTTTTTCTTACTATAAAATTATATGTATGTCGGCAGTTTTTCTTCTTTCATGCTGCTGGTTATTTTTACGGTCAATTATGGAAACATTAACAGCAATATGTGTATCTTAACATAGTTATCTAAAACCAGATTATTATTCGTAGCCAGTCAGTAAATGAACGAAATAATGAGTTTGAAAACCAAACTTGAAGCACAACACAAGCATATAGCAGAACGTAAATAGTTTAAGTGTCAAGGCTAGTAAGACATACGTCAAACTACCGACTACGGCTAATACTCTGATCTTGAGAGCGCTGCTACAGTATAAGGGTTTGAGAGCTTGTATAGAGAGTCAGATTTATATTAACAAAATAATGAGTAAATCAACAGCACCGAGAAATAATGCACAACATTATCTAAAACTGACAAAAGACAAAATGAGTAAAACTGCAATTGTACACATTGTAATGTGTCGCAGAATTAATTTGGAATGTTTCGTCAGTTATTTTGGTCAGCGTTACTTACCACCACCCCTGTAAAGATTTTTCAACGGAATATTTGTTTCAAAATATAGTGGGGTGACCCCTTAAACATCAATCTATGAAAACAACTCTCAAGCACAATAAAAAACCCTGAAAAACATTCACAGGGATGTTCAGTCAACCTAACCCGACCACTGATGATGAAATATTCCAGAATAATTTTGAGTCACCCTGTATACTTATGTATTTTGAGCACAAAATCGTAGTTCCAAAAATTAAACAAAAACAATAAAATTTTGATTATTGTCCGTGTAAATTATATTATAAGCTAGGCGTAAGAATAAAAGCAAAATATAAAAAAATAAAACTACTTGAAATGCATTGGAAGAGCTGGCATATCACCATTTCAACTTAATTACTAAAAAGCGAACTAATTAACCTAAATAAAAGTAACGCTAACACTATTAGATCCATTATAAAAGTGTAAAATATTCTACTGTACAAAACATTAATCTAAAGTGCTATCGAGATGTTGACATGTTCCATATTTCACAATTTTGGCTAAAATATTTTTTATACCTGCCACCCACTTCAGTCCAATAACAAATAATACTGTTTCCAATTGGTTCATTATCTACGCAGGCACTTAATATATCTACAAAATAGTTTCTTGATAAAATTTGATTTAATTTTCATGCAACTTTAAAGTCAACATTGGAGCGCAGCGCGTCCTAACAAATGCGCAATGGCAGTGCTACGTACTTGACATAACTTTCATAATATGCGTGTGACCAGGGTTGTCTACTGTCACGAAACAGGAGAATTTGTCGTCAAAACACAGCTTTCTGGCATTCATACCTGACAATTTGATGCATGCTAGTATTTCTTTCCTTTTAGATCCTTCCTTATATCTGAAATAACACAATATGACAACGATATATTACATTTCGTAAAAAATTTTGAGCGTCATGCAAACTTGTTCATCATCATCATCATAACATAATTCTCCCCCAAGATTCGCCAAACAATTTTGACAAGATTCTGCGAAAAATTGCTTAATCTTGTTGGAGGCCTATCTACACTATGTCTCCCGGTCCGTGGATGCCATTCGTGAACTTTGGCCCTATCAGATCTACGGGCGATGTGCCGATGGGACGCTGGCAACAACCAGTGCCAAATAAGCTGGTTTTTAATTGTTGTTTTGTAACTCAGCCACGTGGTGGGTGCCACATGACGGTTACCGGCGGCGAGGCAGGCCCAGGTGCAGATGGCGAGACGACCTGGACGCAGAATTAAACGATTGGCCAGATTTCACTCAGGACAGGGAGCTGTGGAAGACCAGAGGGGAGGCCTTTGCCCAGCAGTGGGACACAATTATAGGCTAGTAAAAAAAAAAAAAAAGAACTCACGTTTTGGCTTCCCATAACTTCTTCCAGCATTCGTTGGCTCCAGGTTCTCCTTCCCGGAAGAAGAAGTTGGTGTTAGAGCCAAGGTTCATATTCTGAACGGCGGTGGGAAGGTCAGTGCGAGGCTGGACGGGGCTCAACAGGGGTGACACCACGTTCGCCAAGTCCAATCTGGATGAAGTGATTGTGTGAGAAACCAAGCGGATCGGGAAGTGTACATACACCAAAGTATCATCTGTATTTCCAGATGAGATACACCTTTGCCCTCATCTGCACTGTACATCAGGTGAGAGGGGTCAGTCAAGGGTCAGTTTTAAGGAATATCGAAAGATATAAAGACAACTTTAGCTGATCACCCCTCTTATTTTATTGGTTTTATAAAATATAAATGTTACATTATGCCATATTTTGCTATCATCATCATACCATTTCGAAATACTTTTGGTTTTACAAAATGAGGGGCATAACACCCGAACAACGAAAACGAATCATCCGAAGCCAAGTGCGAATAATCGCCCGAATCTCATGAACAGTAAAACAATTTGTAAATTATTTCAAACTAGCTGTTGCCCGCGACTCCGTCTGCAAAGAATTCGTTTATCGCTATCCCGCGGGAACTATACAATTTTCCGGGATAAAAACTATTCTATGTCCTTCCCAGGGTCTCAAACTATCTCCATACCAAATTTTGTCTAAATCGGTTCAGCGGTTTAAGCGTGAAGAGGTAACAGACAGACACACTTTCGCATTTATAATATTAAGTATGGATATTATTTTACTTGTCCTTATACTTTTAGACGTCCACCAACGAGATGGACGGACGATTTGGTGAAGGCCGCAGGTTCAGGGTGGATGCAAATCGCTTCCAATCGTAATGATTGGGCATCAATGAGGGAGGCCTATGTCCAGCAGTGGACGTCCCACGGCTGAAATGATGATGATGATGATGATACTTTTAGATACAGTCTTTATGTAAAAAAATAGAATTGTTTCGCGACGTATTCTTTCACCGAAAAGCACGTGGTAAAAACTGAAACTTGGTTGGCACAAACCAACAATTAATTGCACCGTCGAGAGGCCATAGGTCAAACCTTTTACGTTTCATATTCTACTAACCTCCAAATACTCTTGCTAGGACGGAAATTCATCAAATAGGTAATGTTCCACCATACCATCTCTGTAGCCATAGTCAGCAGTACACTTGTACTGCTTGAGAGGCCATATGTCAAACCACTACAATACTTCATTCAATTCAGAATTGAAAACCACAACATCATTATATTGCGGCTCGTCAACTATTTCTTACCTAGCAAATACAATGCAATAGCTAGCAAGTACAATAGTCTGGGAACCGCAAAATAAAATTGTTTAAATGACACTTTATTTGCGTGTCGTCAATTGTTACTCTAGTACAAATTGTAAAGAGATTATTACAGTTCACGAGCCGCAATATAATGTTGTTGTGGTTTATAATTCTAAATTAAATGGAGTATAGGCAATCACGGTTTTTAACGTTGCATAATCTACTAACCTCCAAATACTTCTGCTAGGACGGGTCTTCATCAAATACGTGATGTTCCACCACACAATCTCTGTAGCCATGGTAACCAGTACTAGTGGGGGTTGGTTATCATCACCGGGTTGCGGAGAGACGGGAGAATTGAGCGTCGAACTGCGGAACAGACGGTCGGGGAGGGGGGAGAACGCGCACCACTGGACCTTCGCTTTGTGGTGCTTTAGGAGACGCAGTTGGCGCTTGCCTTGGACGTTCCATAACTGAAAGATAATTACGGTTACATTTATTACTTAAAGGACTAATAACGGTTTATTTTATGAATACGCAAAAATACATGTTTGTGACCCTCACCACATATGCCACACGGTAGGTACAGTTTCCAAAAAAATTTATAAAATATTTACGTAATCCATTTATTTAAGTTGCGTCCGTGGTTACAGAAACACCTGTGTACCAAATTTCAATTTCATTGGTCCAGTAGATATTTAAACAAACAGACAGAAACATGAGTGATCCTATATCGGGTTCCATGTTTCTTTTTGATGTATGGAACCCTTAGAACACAAGGCAGGCATTAGTTGAGTTCAAGAACGTCTCGTTTTTAACATTGCACCTTTAAAGGGGATCAAGGGTTTAACATTATAATCTTTGTGGGATGGCGATAACATTGTTTTAAATTTCCCGTTCGATTTTTTCCTAAAAAGGTTTGTCAAGCTGTTTAAAGCCTGTTAGGAATACAAGTCTACTTGTTTTATTATCTTAAGAATTATAATTTTTCTATTCTTACCACGACTTCGCCGGAGTCGAGACCCATGGCCAGAACAGTTCCATCAGAAGTGAGATCACATGAAGTTATCTTATTGTTTAGTTTGTACTCCTGAATTGTTTGGAGCACTATTTGTTCACCATCTTTCAACTCGAACGTCTGAAAGGAATGGATGAATTTACTATTCGATATGTAAGTGACGGTACCAATCATGGACATGTTAAGCACAGTGGTACCCAGTAATAGAAAGTAAAGATTCAATGCCTTATAGCCCACCATTCATGGACTTTAGCAGTTCATCAGTTAAATTAGTTATTGTCCATTACTGGTGCTGTCACCCTAGTAGGTTTTACGAATTTCCTTTTTAAAAATGGGTATTATGGATAATAAAAGCCATTAAATTAATAAACGGTATGAAATTATTTTGTTACATCATAAAAGCCCAATAACTGCCTCATCAAACCTCTGATTAATGTTTAAAAACTTGTACACAAAATTAGTATGGTCAGCTGCAGAGGTAGAGTAACCCCCTCGGTGTGGTTATTGCTGTTGCATGGGGTACCTTTTCTGTGCAGCTTGCTGTAGAAATGGAATAGAATAAAGAAAAATTCTTACATGAAATTTCTTATTATAGTCGTCGCAGAGTACAAGGATGTTCCTTTTGAACGCAGCGCAATTGACATGAACGTCGACCTGTCTGCCATTCAGAACGCCAGGCAACTTGGACAAAAAGGTCTGGTCCCACAGTTTCACTGTGGCATTATACTCCACGGTCAAGAGTCCCCTGTCGGGTATCCAAAAGCAATTCACAAGAGTGCTCTCACTCAAGCAACCTCTGTTGTCCCCGGTTGGGAAGAGGCGCTCTCGGGAACTTAAACTGCTGTCGCTACTCGCGTTTGACAATTTGTCCGACTGGCCGTTCTTCTTCTTTATACCTGGAAGTATTTTAATTAAAATTTTATGTTCATAGTAATGTCAAACACTCGCTGCACGCGGTGCTATAAGGTATTGGTGCATTATAGCCATACGTGAGCGGAGCATGGGTGCGGTTAAATTACGACCTGTAATTGTCGATCTGGAATAAATGACATTAATACACGACCTGATAATTCAAATTCCCATGTAATTTCTATAAGGGTTTGAAAAATCAGGACGTGCATTCCTGGTCGACAAATACAGGGTCTGTACCCGTACCCCGGCCCGTCACTTATATCAATTCGGTGATTGATTTGAGGTATTAATATCCTAGGTGTAAATTATATTTTAGGTTTACATTTAAATTATCTTTGTGAATGTGAAGTTAAAGATTGTTAAAGTAAGTGTCAAACAGAAGCCTACAGACATTTGAAAACATAAAAGATGAACAAATCACTCGCGTATTAAAAGATAACATTTGACGACAAAATTCCTTGGAAAGAGTACCAAGTACCGGCCTGGAACTAATTAGAAATTATTGATACGTAAATGTTCTGTTCATTTTCATTTGTGTTAGTCTCACTAGTTTTTCGTCTAAAAGTGGTTTGGGGGTGTATGTCAAACGCACAGATATTGTTGTACCATGCTAAATAGAGAAAAAGTGCACCGAAAAGCTTTTTACGCACTTACAGATCCAGTGAGCTTTTATTGCAAGGAACCAATTACAAATAGTTTCAAGCAAACGCCTCGGAAAGTTTTTATCTTGTCTAATTTTATATTTTTGCTGTATTCCACTCTTACCATTTTCGATTTCTGCGCCTGATTGTAAGTAAACACAAGAAGGAAATTGTAATATGACCGTGTAATGGTAAATCGCCAATAACTGGCCACCTCATACTAAAAATAAAATAAACTCATTTTTAGTATAAGGTGTTAATTAGGTACTGGCCACCCTTCAATAACTGGCCATGTCATACAGAATTGAATTCTGTTTGTAGGGGAACAGAGTTCATTTTCAGTATGAGGGGGCCAGTTATTGAAGGGTGGCCAGTTATTGGCGATTTACGCTATAACTTTCTTAGAGTTTTATAAATGATGACAAAAAATGTGCAAGAAACTCATTCGCCAATGTAAATGTACAATTGGGTCAATCAACTTTTTTACCCACACTGTCTGTCCGCGACATTTTTCCAAACAATTGCAGATGTTTGTAAGTAAAAATGGGAGCCAGAGGGTGCCATCCTCGACGTCGCCAGGATACCGGGGCAACCTGGAATCCGCACGGCTGAAGAGGTGGCTGCCCTCCAACGTTTTGACGAGGCGTGGACTCTTGTCGACCGACGACGGGCCAAGGGGAAACCCGGCAAGTCGGCGGGAGGCGCTAGTGGAGCGGGGTCCTCCCAACCAGGGGGTGAACCTGAGCCCAAGCGTAAAAGCAAGAGGCAGCGCCAACGTCAAAAGAAGCGTGCTATGGAGGCGGAAGCTGCCAAGCGCGCTGCGGCAGCCCAAGCCAATGAACCTAAACCTAAGGGGTCCGTCAAGTTTGCGAAGGGGGCGGCAAGTGGCCAGGGTAACCAGGCAGCTGGTCGCACCCAACGCGGCAAGACGCAGGCGAAGGGTAAGGCGGGAGGTGGAAGTACGTCCCGAGCACCGGCCAAAAGGGTGCGCCTCGACGACACTCAGTCGCCTAGGGGTGATCCCAAGAAGCCGAGGCTGGTGGGCGGAACCCAAGTCCCGTATGCAGAGGCAGTGCGGTCGGACTTACTGGTTGCGGTGACAACTGCGACTGGACAGCCCTTGACTGCACAGGCCGCTGATGAGATACAGGTCCTTCTACAGAGGCGTCTTCACAGTGACGCCGTAGATGCGACCAATGATGTGCCAGTGAACCCTGTATTTCAGGGTAAACCGACATACGCCAACGGGGCTCTGAAACTGTGGTGTGAGAACCACGAAACCGTGGAATACCTCACACGGATAGTTTCGGAGTTCACCTTGTCCACGGGTACCAAACTGATGGTCAAACGCCAGTGTGACCTCGTTAGGCTGGTCCGCTGCGGCGTCCTACTGCCAGGTAAACAGCCGGATATCTGGATAGTGGGACGTACGCTGCGGTTCCAGAACAAGTGGGCAAGGGTGGATAGCTGGATCCTCCATAAGGTCGATAGACAGGACGATAACACGTTCCTGATCTTCAGCGCTCCTGAGGATGTGGTGCAGACCCTGATTGATCGTGGGCGCCGACTCTGCTATTTGCTGGGGTCGGTGTACGTGAAGTTCCAGGGTCCGAAAGGTAAATTTACCGAGCACCTGCCAACGGAGCATGACGACCGAGTGGAGGACGCCAATGACGGAGGGCAGGCAGAGGGAGGGGAGTCGGGAGTAATCTCGGGTATCCCTGTGCCAACCCCTGTGATGCAGTCGAGCCCTAAATCCCAGACTGTAGAAGCAGTGGACGAGGAGGAACTGCTTCGGGAGTCGGAGGAAGGGGCTTGTGCAGCGGGCCTGGGCAACCTGGCCATAGGGGGGATAGAGGCGGAGGAGATGGAGGTGCTGTCGGATGATGGCTTGCCCAACTCACCCGTCTTGTAAAGTCCTCCAAGCAAACCTCCACCACAGCGTAACCGCAACGGCTCAGACGCGGAAATGGTTGGAGGTCAACACAACAGCCATTGCACTGATCCAGGAGCCGTGGGTTAGGAATGGCACCATATGCGGACTCCGGAATGCTGGAGGTAAGATTATTACATATACGGGCCCGGAAAACTCTAGGGCCTGTATTTACATCTCCAGGAATATACATGCGCAAACTCTGACGAGCTTCTGTTCTAGAGACCTGTGCGCCATAAAGCTGCACAGGGCGCAAGACCACAGCCTGCCGGAGATGGTAATTGCGTCGGCCTACATGCCTGAAGCTGACGCGCCTCCGCCACACGACATGACACGGCTGATAACATACTGCGAAGAGGCCGGGCTGCAACTTATTATTGGCACGGACTCTAACGCACATCACATCCTTTGGGGAATGAAGACAACAAACGAGAGAGGTAAGCTCTTAGTTGAATATCTGATGACCACTAATCTACAGATCATGAACGTGGGTTCTGAACCTACATTCGTGAACAGACGTAGTAGAACAATCATCGACCTAACACTAGCCACAGAAGCGGCCTCGGGAACCATCTCCAACTGGCATGTATCCAACGAGGCATCATGCTCAGATCACAGATGGATACGCTTCGATGTGCAAGTAAGTACAGTCCCAGTTACCCCTAAGCGTAATCCACGCAAAACCAACCGCGTGAAATATGCCGAGAGACTGGAACAGCTGCTCAGCGAGCAGACATGTCCAGACAGACTCGTGGGAACAGGACAGATAGAAGAACAGGTAGGTATGCTAACTGACAAGATTATAGATTCCTACCAAACTGCATGTCCCTTATCAACCCCACCAGACAACACAAGTAAAATAAACTGGTGGGGGCCTGAACTGGAAAGACTCAGGAAAAAGGTAAGGCGGCTTCTTAACAGAGCAATGAATACATGCGCCGATCTGGACTGGGATAGGTACAGGGAAGCTAAGTCCAGATACAAGAAGCGATTGAGGTATAGAAGCACCGATTCGTGGCGCAAATTCTGCAGCAGCATAGAGACCTGCGTACAGGCCAACAGGGTAAGGAAAGTCTTAGCAAACCAATCTAGCCAGTTGGGGGGCTCCCTGAAAAAGCCAGACAACACCTTCACGAGCACGCCGGAGGAAACAGAGTGCATCCTGGTACAAACGCATTTCCCAGGCTGCCATATCATGCAATCGGTTGATTGGCTCGAGGAGGACGGAGACACAACAGAGGAGCATTGGGATTATGCACTCAAGGTAGTAAGTCCATCAAAGGTTGTATGGGCTATCAACAGCTTTAACTCCTTCAAATCTCCAGGATTAGACGGGGTCTTCCCAGCACTTTTAAAGTGGGGAGGTAACCGTCTGATCCAAAGGCTCACCACCGTTTTTGTGGCCTGTTTGGCTCACAGGTATGTACCAAAGCGATGGAGGGAGGTAAAGGTAATTTTCATTCCCAAACCGGGGAAAAGTGACTACTCGGAACCCAAATCTCACAGACCTATTAGTCTCACGTCATTCCTGCTGAAGACCCTAGAAAGGCTGTGTGACCGGGATCTGAGAGAGAATGCCCTAGCTACAGTGCGCCTACACTCACACCAACATGCGTACAGTCAAGGTAAATCAACAGAGTCAGCTCTACATGCAGTGGTCAGCAAAATAGAAGAGGCCATTGAAAACAAATCAATGTGTCTCGGCACCTTCATTGACATCGAAGGAGCTTTTGACAAGACCAACTTCACCAGCATCACGTCGGCCCTGGTCAAACACGGAGTGCATCCGGTATTGGTCGACTGGATAGATAACATGCTCAGTAAAAGAGTCGTCAAACTCGCGTCATCTGAGACACAACATGCACTGGTAGCCAGAGGATGTCCGCAAGGAGGGGTGCTTTCCCCACTGCTGTGGAACTTAGTAGTTAATGACCTCATAGCCAGACTGAACCAGCACTACTACTTCACGATCGGGTATGCTGATGATATTGCTATTTTAATTAGCGGCAGAGTCAGCAGTACCGTGTGCGATGTTACGCAGCAGGCGCTACGAATTGTGGAAAGTTGGTGCATAGACAACGAACTGACCGTCAATCCCAGGAAGACGGAACAGGTAATGTTTACTAACAAACGTCTATTGGGCAGCTACAACCCCACTAGACTGTTTGGTACGGAGCTACAGTTCAGCTCGGAGGTAAAGTATCTGGGAATCATTCTTGATAGTAAACTGAACTGGAGCAACCATCTCAACAGCAAGATCGACAAGGCTACAATAGCCTTCTGGCAGTGCCGCAGAATGATAGGTAAAAGGTGGGGACTATCCCCGAAAATCACTCTGTGGCTGTACCAGTCCGTCATCAGGCCCATTATCAGCTACGGTGCAGTGGTGTGGTGGCCGAGAACCAAGCTGATCACCGTTGAAGCAAAGTTGCAACGACTTCAAAGGCTGGCTTGCATGGCGACTACGGGCTGCATGAGGACTACTCCGACTGCGGCCCTGGAAGCCCTACTGAACTTGCCGCCGCTGCATCTGTTTATCCAACAGGAAGCGGGAGCGGCTGCGGTAAGGCTCAGGAAGCTGAACCTATGGAGGAACGTGAATGTAACACACACAGGAATACTGGGTGTACTGGTAAATAGGGAGCCGCTCATCGAAGCGGTCACCGACAGGATACCTAAACAGTACGTATTCGACAAAAAATATAGGATACAATTACACGAAGACCCAGGGGAGGGCCTCAACCTCAAGGAGTTGAGGTACATTCAGAGGACCTGAATATCAACATCTCATCGCCATTGGGGATCCATAATATCGTCTTTCAGGCGGAATGCATGGGTATCATAATGGCAATAACAGCGATTAACTCCAGAGAGGTACAGGGTTTTCCAATCCGTATACTGTCTGATAGTAGATCGGTCTTGCAAGCCCTGCAGAGCAACACTATGACATCGGGGCTAATATACGAGTGCCATCGAGTTCTGACGAAGGTAAGTGAGACAAACACCATTACCCTTCAATGGATAAAGGGTCACAGTGGATCGCGAGGCAACGACGCGGCCGATCGACTGGCGAGGGAGGGATCGGAGTTGAGGGTCTATGGACCTGAACCCATTCTGCCCCTGCCTTTCGGATGGTTGCGCGGCCAGTTGCGCCACAACACCAAGGTAATGCACCAAGAATATTGGACAAACCTAGTAACCTGCAGGCAGACCAGAGAAGCTCTTCCGAAGATCAACCCCGGATTATCCCGCAAACTTCGCGGTTATGGAAGAACTCAGCTCCGACTATTGGTTGGGGCTCTAACTGGACATGCCTTACTTAACAAACACTTACACAATTTAGGTGTTACAGACAGCCCCCTATGCAGAGCGTGCATGGAGGCGGAAGAAACGGCCTCACACGTCCTGCTGGAGTGTGTTAGTGTGGCGAGCTACAGGGCACTACACCTCGGGACACCGAGGTCGCTCCAGGAAGTCGTCGGCAACGTGAAGGGTCTGCTAGGCTTCCTTATGGAGTTGGGCTGGCATGAATAGTGCCTACAGCCTGTTACGCAAAATAGGCGCGTAAAAGACGTCGAGTTGCGGAAATTAGCCCGTTATTACCTATTATTACCTAAGTAAAAATGGGTTTTCTCTAATTTAATTGATGGTGTACATTTATACCCGCCATCCTACATGGTGCCAGAGACAATTTTGGTAACGCCGGAGACACCCAAAGTGTGGGTAAAATAGTTGATTGACCCAATTATCCTGCTAATATTATAAACGCGAAAGTTTGTAAGTATGGATGGATGGATGTTTTTGTCTTTCACGCTAAAACGGTTTGACGGATTCTGATGAAATTCGGCACACAGATAGTTTATAATCCGGATTAACATATAGGATACTTTTTATCCCGGAAAATTGCATAGTTCCCGCGGGATAGCGATAAAGGAATTCTTCGCAGACGGAGTCGCGGGCAGCAGCTCGTTTGCAATATTTTTGACAGTATTTCACTTACCCTGTATATCATTCAATATTTCCTGCGATCCAAGATGGCTGTTCCCCTTCTGCAGCATTTCGGACATCCACGTCCCATCATTAGTGAGTCTGTATGCCATTAAGCACCGGTTCTTACCAGCTGCGATTAGTAAATTCGGATTGACGAAGTTGAGATACTGGACTGCGCTGGTAACGTCGAGAATGACTTTGGTTTCTTTGGACCGAAGAGTATATTTCTTGACACATCCTGACGGCATGCCGTAAATGATGTATTGGTTGCACGGTGAAATTTTCAGTGCAGATATTCTCTCGTCCGCTTTCGTTACGATTTCTGTGAGGAGCTTTCTTCCGCGCATAATCTGAAAGATAAACCCGTTATCAGAAATAATGCCATTAATGCCATTGATAAGTACTATTTGGTTAACTGTAGGAGATTTTTTCTCGCCTAATACATTTGTTTGAGAAAATGCTACAAATATTGTAATTTACGACGACAGCAAGTTCCTTCAAAGGTATCAAGTCAATGGCAACTTTATACAGGTATCAGTTTATTTTTGCCATTTTTGGTATGCGTAAGCAGTGATCAGTGCCAAATTTTTAGTACACTATATACATTTATGATTATGAATCGAGAATGCGGATTTTTTATACCTTTTGAACGCCACAAATCGTTTTTGTTACGAACAAAATTGATTCATATGCGGATGTGGGTAGGTTAATTTTTGTATTACCGTATTGTCGGCTATAGACGACGCTGGCGTTCAAAAGATTAAAACAGCATCCGAAAGGTTAAGGCGACTTCCATAACACTTATTTATACAGTGTCAAACAGAACACCCAACCTCTTGAGTTTACTAATAATAATACTGCAAGTTAATTCGTTTATTTTATAACCAGTGCATTGTTCCCTTTTTCACGGTGTGCTTTGTTTTTTTTCAGTATTACAGAGAAAGTAAACAACAGTATAAGAGTTTATTTGATTTACCACGAGCTTTACGACGAAAGGAAAACATCGTGAGGACACCTTCACACACCTGCGAAGAAATTCAATTATCTGTGACGTTCCCAATCTGCACTGGGCTCGTGTGGGAGCTATGGCCCAAGCCGCAACCTGAGAGATCTGTGCCGCGATGATTATTGAACAGTCACCTGTATATTGTATTTGTCGTCGACCACAGCCAACAGGGGCTGGCAGACGCCATCATTGTTTCCGTTGCAGATGCCCTTCAGGTTCAGCGCCAGACACGGCTTCATGGGGTTCCTGTCCAGACTCATGGTAGACACTACAGGCTTCTTCTTCTCCACTTCGGCGTGGGTGACGAAGGACTTGATACGCTTCGGCGTGTTAGTGGAGCTTTGCGCGCCGCCGCTGGTGTTTGAAGGAGTGTGCGGTGATAGCGTCTCCACGAAGCTCACGTCGAATCTTGTGGTGAGACGAACTTTGCTAAAAGAAGCAGAGAAGACCAAATAATAAATAAATAAATAATATTAGGGGACAAATCTCACACAAATTGACCTAGTCCCAAACTAAGCAAAGCTCGTACTATGGGTACTAGACGACGATAGACATACTTATAATACATAGAAAACATCCATAACTCAGGAACAAATATTCGTGCTCATCACACAAATAAATGCCCTTACCGGGATTTGAACCCAGGACCTCTTGCTTCGTAGGCAGGGTCACTACCAACTAGGCTAAAGCGGTCGTCAAATAAACGTAGTGTACAAATTATTAATTTATCATCATCATTCCAGCCTTTATATGTCTCACTGCAGAGCGCAGGCCTCCTCTCAGAATGAAAGGGCTTGGACCATAGTTTCCACGCGGGCCCAGCGCGGATTGGGAACTTCAAACTAGACGTGTGCGCCGATCGGAGTGGCGCACGCCGCCGCCGCAACGGCGTGAAATCGGCGCAATACATTTACAACATCTTTAAGGTTCGGCCAAACCGCTGCTTACGTCACCAGATATCTTAGTTAGTTTTACAACGGGTGGGTAACAGCTACGTCTGTTCGATACCTGTGTTTTCATGCAGAAAATTTGGTTGCAGTTCATCATTCAATTATTTATCTGACTTACCCATTTTTCTGTGTATTCTGCGACACATAAGAGGGGTCCAAATGCCAAACTTTAGCGGAATTCTCTACGGTTCCCGTGCCAGTTAGGAGTACGTCGGAGCCCGGCATAAAGTCGTACCACACCTCGCTCACGCCCATTGAAATTACATCGCTAAAATCAAAATATAATTTAAAATCCAAATTTGACGTGACAGTAACACAATATCCTATTCATTTTTAAACCCTAAGAAAGCAAGGAAGCTTTTTTTAAAAAAAGAGTTAAAGCTTTTAACTCCAGTCTTTAGGAAAACATTTTACGTATGACATGCAATATTTATGATATATTTAAAAGAACAAAAAATGATTCATTGACGTCTGGCCCCATCAGAGACCAATGGTAGAACCTTTCAAGATACTATTCTTTAATCGTCTTCAACTGATTCATAGTCAAGTTTGAAATACATACTTAATTTCTCGCTAGACGCGGATCCGTGCTTAAAAAACTAACTTTTTTATATTTACATATTTGTCTCTGTCAAATTGCTATTATTTGAAACAAACGAGACTAGAATGCAGTTAATTAAGGTTTATTATCTAACGTAAGAAAGTATTATTTGCGGTGTGTATAAATCGCACGCTTAATAATAAAATGCATCATTTTTAAATATTCTTATTTCAAAACTAAACCTTATTTTTTCTACGTAAAGTTTAGTTTTGAAATAAGAATAATTAAAATTGATGCATTTTATGATTAAGCGTGCGAAATAGTAACAGCAATAATAGGGATGATTCCTAGGTAAAAAAATAATAATTCTTATTAGTCCGTATTTTACATTATCAAAAAATATTAGATACGTAATTTTTCTTTTGACAATTAAACAAAAAATGACGAAGATATGGCGCGTTGAAGTTCCGCGTGACGAGGCGTGACGTCACATGTTCCTAAAACGCTCATACAAAGTGTAGGAACAAGTGACGTCACGCGAAACTTCAACGCGCCATATCTTCGTAATTTTTTGTTTAATTGACAAAATAAAAAATACGTCTCCAATATTTTTTGATAATCTAAAAGACCGACTAGTTAGGAAAGTAGCCAATTGTCACATACCCTCTCCGATTCTCCAGATCAAATATCCTGGATAGAGTTTTGAGGTCGATGCAAATGACTCTACTATCGTCTGTGGAAACGAACAACAGCGACCCGGCCTTGTTAACGGCGATCGACAAAAAAGCCAGCTCGCTCTTGACGAGTTCGCTCGCGATCACAGATCGGCTGCGGCATAGTATGTTGAAGTTTTGGGAACGACCGTTGAGTTCCAACTCGTGCTCCAGTACTTCGTTGTGCGTTAGTATGATTATTCTGTTGGTGCCTGTTTGAAAGTTAAAATCAAGTTAGTTAGGTAATGAACAGTTGATAATGTGTGTAAAAAGAATACAAAAGAGTTTGGGAGTTAAAAAATAAAAGTACAAAAACACTCCAAAAAACCAATCTTGATAAGATTGCTTAAGAGCGACAGCTCTTGGCCGGGTGAGCGGATAGTTTCGAAGGAGTGTTGACGTTTCTCGTTGAGAACATGAAACATAGATGACGCTAGTGTCGCTGCGTAAAGTGTCTTTAGAAAAACAAACTGAAAAATGTTGATATATAGGGAAAATTTGTGTCTAAGCTCCTGACCAGTGGTGGTGTAGGGGTATGGCACGCAGCACGGAATGCTGAGGACCTGGGTTCGATTCCCAACGCTGGTCTCTTTTTCTGTGTATCCATGTTTCAGTTTGTATTTAGTATAAAAAAATATTAATGTGAGTGAGTATTATAAAATGAGACCATTATGCAAATACATATACAGCGAATTTCAAGCGAAATAAAGTTATTTGTATTTGTATTTGTATTTGTATGGATAATAATCATTTCAGCAAAATGTGTTATGGCATGGCACTCGACTGTATGACAAACGATGCTATGGCAAACGATAACTATTTTTGAAATCTATGAATGCAGTTTTTCTTGTCACTAACGTTCCATCAATGACATGGTTTCTTAGAACAGATTTTTCTATATGCTATAGTCTCAGATTTGCACCCCCAGTATAGTAAACTGCCAATAACTGTGTAGTATCATTACCTTTACTCCTTTATTTCCTGTGCAGATCCGTCAGCAGATAAAAAAAAACACAACAAATGTTTTTTCATCTGTGTCAACACAAACTAATAATGTCTGCTTTTACATACCTGGCACAGTAACGATGTCTAACACAGTATCACTTTCCTCGAACGACAACACTTTCTCTTTAGTTATGGTATCGACAACTTCCACATAATGATTGTTGTTGCTAGTCGCAATGATCAAATATCTGTCGTCGTTGCTCGGTACACAGCACAGGATGTCGCGGTCTCTATCCACCAAGTCTGTGAAACTTTGTATTGGTTTTCCGCTTGGATCGTAGAGGATGACCATTTTGGAAGTGTGCGTGATGAGTATTTCGGCCTCGTTGGCCCATCGGCAGTTGATGAATGGTCCCGTTTTGGGGTTGATGGCGAGACTGCTTGGGTAGTTGTTGTTGAATGACTCTTCAGAGTCTGGAAACAAATTGTAACGCGTATCGGCTTTTTGTCAGTAAAATGAAAAATGGGCATTTTCATTTTAAAATGTTCAGTCGAGTTCTCCATGATGTGTACAGCCAACCGTCAACAAATATCTATACTTAGACCTTATTACCGTAACATAAGGTTCATGTTAAGATATTTATGAACTGTTGGCTGTACAGATATTGAAGAACTTGACTGTCAATTCCGAGCACTATTAATTTTCATAAAGAAAAAAGTGTCCTTATTTTAGAGTCCGTTTTGTGACTTTATAAAATGCTAAAAATTTTATTTTTGTCATTTACTTAGTATACATATATGGCTCGTCACTAGACATGCTCAAAAAATTGTATGGGACAATTAGGGACATTTTTTTATCATCAAAATCAATAGCGCTCTTGATTCTAAGTAAGAAAACACAAAAATTTCTTCATTAAAAAAAAGTAGATTGCACATTTTAAAATGAAAATGCCCGAAAAAATTTCGTCATCCCTCAGTACTTGTACCTCTGCATTCTAGGCATTTTGTGCCTCGCTATACTAAACGGAACAAAACAATGCTAGAGAAGATAAATTTTAAACTTGGTTTTTATTTTCGTTTCGCTAAGCCAACAGATATTACCTTCCTCTGCAATTCTGTCGGTCTCGTCTTGTTCTACGTCGTCGATGTACCAGATCTTGATGACGCCTTCGAAGGAGAGCGCAGCGACGATCGGCGGGTTGACCGGGCACGCGCCTATCCACTTTATAGGGGACCCGTTGCCTGCCAGTTCTTTTTTCAAGTTATTTGTGGATATGTTAAACACCTGCAAAGTGAATAGTATCGTAAAGGAACTGAGCTGACGCATATGTACGACTGATTAGGTATTCGTCGTGCTGAACTGTGATTGTAACTAAATTGTAATACGTCAGAATAAATTTTGTAACGATCGTTTTCAAAAATATTCTACGACCGCTTTAGCCTAGTTGGTAGTGACCCTGCCTACGAAGCAAGAGGTCCTGGGTTCGAATCCCGGTAAGGGCATTTATTGGTGTGATGAGCACGAATATTTGTTCCTGAGTTATGGATGTTTTCTATGTATTTAAGTATTTATTTCTCTATATAAGTATGTTTATCGTTGTCTAGTACCCATAGTACAAGCTTTGCTTAGTTTGGGACTAGGTCGATTTGTGTGAGAAAGTCCCCTAATATATTATTATAGTTAACGGCTAAATCAATACAAAAATCACGATCGCTATTTTTGTGTAACGAAAGTTAGTCATACAAAGTATATGGATAACTCCGTTACACAAAATTATTAATTAAATTTTCTTATTAATTAATCCCTTAATTGTGTACAAATTTTTTGAAAACGACTCGTAATCTATATATTTAATCTCTTATTCATAAAAGTTACAAACCTGGAATAGCAAAGTGAATGTTTTGTGTGTGTCTGGCAGAAGACAATATCAAAGTGACAAAAAGAGATTAACGAATAACGAATTTATAGTAAAAGATCCCTGAGCCACCAGCTATACCTTA
Organism: Archips xylosteana; assembly: GCA_947563465.1. Lineage (NCBI taxonomy): Eukaryota > Metazoa > Arthropoda > Insecta > Lepidoptera > Tortricidae > Archips > Archips xylosteana. Next base: position 7,589,378 of record OX387356.1, read on the forward strand.
TTTTCTGAGAATTAAAACGTGGGGTATGTAGTGGTAGTTACACACTTTTAACACCTGTACCTCTTCTATTTAAGTTGTGTAGACCCCCTTAACTTAAATTCTAATGGCGTAAGACCTCAATTACCTCTTAAGAAGACTGCCCAGCATTGCACGTGAAGTATCAATTTACGCTTACCTTGATAGAACCTGAGAGTGTGCCAACAAGGACGTAGTCCCCAAGAAAACAAACGCATCTAATACTCTCCTTTACATCTATGGTAGAATGTTTTACTTCCTCCACGTTTTGTTCATGCCTGAAATAAACGTCAAAGTTAAACGTTATAAAGTTGACACACTGAAAAATACGCGCTATTTATTCAAATTGTATCAGTAAATAGCTTACGGCCGAGGCTTCGTCTTCAATGCAGATTATTTATTTCAAAGTTTGCTTTTAAAAAATCTCTGTCCTGACAATAATTGGGATGTCCCAATTTTTGACAACGTATAATAAATCGAAAACCGTTTGGAGAAATAGGCTTTGTGAATCGTTTTCAGAAATCAGATTCCAAAAATATGATAAACTGAATTAAATAAAGAAAATTTAAGTAATGACCTTCATTTGACCCCTGCAGTGAATCGTCACATAGGCAGATATAAAGCAGGTCTACACTCTAAAGCAAATTGACAGTTTGAAATGTTGCTGTCCTGCTTATAATAGCAAAGAGTGACAAAGCCAGAACTTTAATCACATGATGCGCACCTGGCTTTAAACAGTTGTCATTTATCATAAAGTCCGAAATGTACACAATACTCGCAATGTATTTTTACAAATTTAATTATTAAATTACTATGTTACAAGTAAATATGAAAGAATTTAAATATCAGATTTTAATAAAAAATATCTATTTACTATCACACCATTAAACAAACAGGAATAATCGAAGCTAAAAGAAGAGAAATAAATAAAACTATTTGTCACGGTTCATTTAGGACCCTAAGCCATGCTTGTATTATTGACAGTGACAAGACAAATCAGTAGTGCCACAGATTATGTTATGTACGGCTTGAATTTTTGTAGGCAATGGAACGTGGCTCTCTCACTGTGACGTCATCCAACGTATTTCTTAAAAAAATTATAAAAAATTAAATACTCAACCAAATTCAAAATCGATGAAAATGGTATCTTAAAATATCCTATTCTTTCCAAAAAAAAAAAAAAAACTATAGGTTATTTTTTTTGGTGCATCCCAATTACGAACACAACAAAAAATCAGGCAAGTCAACCGAGCCGTTCTCGAATGTTCATCAGTCATTCATACAGCAATTGTTTTTTATACACCATGTTTACACGAATTAAATTTAATAAATTATGCGCGTTTAACTAAGCAACTAAGCTAAGCTGTGCTGTCGAAATTAAAACACAGTCAAATTAGACACTAACTTTTTGTAACTCTGCAAGACCTTTTACATTGACTCAATACCCATTTATTATGTATGCAAAAAAAAGTAACGATTTGGCCAAACTTTTAATCACCAGTTAGTTTATATCGATGTACTAAGCCATTTTTAGAATTTAATGCATACATTATCAAGCAAAACACGGTGTATATGTAAAAAGATGAAAAAAAAAAAACTCACAGGAACTCGAAATAGAGCTCATTCTTGGCACAATTCTCAGCAGCAATTGCGGTCGCTTTGCTGTACAGTATGCCTCTCGACTCGTGCTGCAGTATACTTTGTACGAGATCCGTGTATGGATAGCGGTACAGATCTATGCCGTGTGTACTGAGGAACGCTTTCATAGCATACAGCAAGTCTTTATCCAGGTCCTAAAAGTAAATTGGGCATAAGATAGAGATTTTAGAAGAGGCAGCAGGACCAAGAAGACCAAAACAATATTGTAAAAGCAGTTACATTTGCAGATGAGTTTTTAAAACTTGGGAACGTTTTAGTGACGTCTCATTCAATTTCGTTGCACCATCTGGTGCCTTTTTAAATTTTCGCTTAAATAATAAATTAACGAGATGTTAACCGAGTTAAACGAAAACCGTAACAGAATAATTTGATGTACTCTTAAAATAGAGACGAGTGCTCGAGTGTCAGAAAGGGGAAAATTTTACACAGTAGCGGGACGATAAGAAAGAAATGATAACTTACGTCTACAACAATGTAATCTTCATACTTCTGGAGATCTAATATGACATCAGATGGTCCGGTTAACTTTACTTTGTTGCCCAAAAATTTCAAATTCAAATACAGCTTGTTGAACAAGTTCAACTTGTTTGCATTTTTAGAATTGTGTATATGGTAGCCTATGTAAAATGCTATGTAGCCATCATCAACAATCTCGACAGGTGTAGTATTGATATTATCGTAATGGTATCTCTTCAAGAACTCTGCGTGAAGTTTTTTCGTCTCATCTTCGCCGATAGACGTTCTGAGGCAATCCATTATTAAATCGTGGATCTCATACACGTAGTTCTTTTGATCGTAAATATAGTCTTCTATGATCAGGCATTTCTTTCTAAGCTGTTTCATTATCGTCTCCACTTCGGATACGTCTTTGTTCCACAAACGGCCGATCACTTTTGCCGAGAATTTAGCATTGTCGGGAAGCACTGCGAGCATTTTGAAAAGCTGTAACGTGGTAGAGTCTAGGGCGTTTATGCACACTTTGATGGGATTGTCGTTTCGTGGCAAACTAAAACAAAAACAAAAAAAATCTATCACAGATTATTTACAGCAGTCAAGTAAAATCAGTATTGATTCTAGTGGGGAACGGAATTCCCGCACGCTTACGAAACAAGTAAAATTGTGTTACCTCGTAATATAAATTGAAAAGGTTTATTGTAAGTATAGCAAAGAGGGCTATTTACTATCTGCGCTTTCGGTAATACTATCATTGCCAAAGAAAATGCACAAGATATTTGGCAGAAAATCCATTTTCAAAACAAAAGTCATATTTTATTTACAAATACAAGCAATTCAAATAAAATTAGAAAAATACTAAAAACACATACAATATATGTGGGTCGGAGGGCTTAGAAGAAAAACATTTAGTACTAATTAAATCACTTTTATTAATTTTAAACACGTCCAGAAAAAAAACTCAATGCGTCGTCCGCCATTAGTCAAGCAAGATAGAGAGAGTGAGTGTTGCCACATGCCAAAAAAATCCTACATATATGCTTACAGGAATATTTCACTACCTTATCCTTGTACAGTTAATGCAACAAGGTTCTATAGTGGCCAAGGAATGAAATTGGTTGACTGTACAAACTGAGCTTAACAATAAATCAAGTTTTTTTTTCAGCAAGTGGCTATTAGAGATGATCATGCAAACTTACAATAAGAAATCCTTTTTCTGCAATTTGTTCACGTAATAATTCCACCGACTGGGATCATGAAACAGTCGCTGTTTGTTTTCAGCCAGTATGGCGCCTAGCATCGCTATAGAGAAGGGGCTGCCTTTGCATATATCGTGCATTTTCTTCGCTTGTCGCGGCAGCTTGTTGACCTCAACATCTAGGCAGGATGCGAATAGTTCTAGAGATTCTTTTTCTTGAAAATGATTTCCGATCTGGAAATATTAAAATTTGTTAGCTGAAAACGAGAAATTAGAGATTACATAGCCACTAACTTTCATAGTAACTTGCCATCTCTCAATTCGACGCCACTATTAGGATGCCGGATTGAGGAAGACTAAGAGGAAGAAGAGCGGCTATTACTTTAAAAACAATTTACCTTGATAATTTGAGCTTGAAACTTATCAACGACATCGGTATCTCTGGTCGTTATTAGTATTTTGCACCCGATATCGAATGCTTCGAGGTGTTTCTTTTCATTCACTTCGTCTAGTACTAGTAGGGATTCCTTGAGAGTATTTTCGGCGAATTGTGACTTAAGTTTGTCTCGTAACTCTTGCCAGGTCCAATCGTAGCTGGAAAGGGATTGGCTGTCGGCATTGGAGCCAATACTTGACATGGATATTGACGAATTCATGTACGAATTGTGCATATACATTGATGACGCTTTCCGGTATAGTCTGAAGAGGAAAATACATAGTACAGTATTAATGACATTAATAAACACGGATATAATGACAGGTTTCTGTCGAAAATTCTATTTTGATTTACTTATAAAATATCAATAGTTTTACTACACCTTAACTACATTACAGTTGGGTATTTGTACCTTCTAAATAGACTGTGCGGCGTCCCCGCACTGATATTAGGGAATAAATAAATAATTGCTGCGACACAGAAACAGTAATTTTTTACTTTAAAATACGTTGTACGTGTGTAATACAGGGTTATTTGTAATTCACTAGCATCCTTTTAACCCTAAACTCCTACCACTTAAACAAACGTTTTTTGTTTTACGGCTTTTGTCATAACTTAAGGCGAGGTACCTCTAAGAAACGTAATTTTTAATTTCATTTTATTTAGAAACGGTAATGATTAAACACGTGAAAAAAATATATGTTGCTTTTGAGACCTTTCTGTAAGTACGTCGGGCACTCGTTACATAATTGGACAAACTTCGCTCGATAGAAAAAAAATGCAAACATACCCCTATTTTGTACCTTTAAACTCATTTCATTTCAATATTATACTACTTGATGTATTGAAAGTCACATCAAAATAAACGTCTGTAATGATGTAATGTCCGTCGGGTTTAATTTTGTTAATTTTATAAAATATATAATTTTTAAGCCAATATTAACGAAGTTCACGGCACGATTTACTGGCGCCCCGCTGCCAGCCCGCCGCTCAGTCCCGAGCGGAACGTGTTGGAGGTCGGACGCTTGCCAATTTTTGAAGCGCTCCACATTACGACTAAATAGGTATCCTTGATGTGGGTAGTAGTATCATCATTTATTTCTGTTATTTACCACTACTCGTATTCAATGTAACCGCCACACACAAAACGAAACACCCATCCACGCAACTATACACAGTACACAGTGTACAGAGAAAAACAGTACGGGCACAGAGTAAAAATGTAACCAGTTATTCAACTTCATACTAGAGCGCCCGAATCGACGCATGCACACAGCCAAGCGTATTACACGGCCGCTAAGTAATCTTCGGAATACAAAACAATGCTGCAGTCCCACGCGGTGCGCCGTCTATGACGCTTGGCTGTGTGCGTGCGTCGATTCGGGCTCTCTAGTATGAAGTTGAATAACTGGTTACATTTTTGCTCTGTGGTACGGGTCTATCAAATTTTTTACAAGTGCCTGTAATATAAATTCGCAATTATTGACAAAATTGCCACAGTACAAAGTTTACTAATGTTACCCCTGCAATCGTCGAAATGATAATTCTTATTATTTCAGCATGAAGGTTACAAAGATGACTGTTTCACACATCTAAATATACACGATGATTTTTAATCGGTGATCAGGAGTTGAAAAATCGTGATCTCTAGACAAAATGGAATTTAATAGAGGAGATCTTAAAGCAATGAGGTTTCTGGTTAATTAATAAATAAAAAAATATGTTAAAACTTCTTCCATCCACCGAATGCATGGTCATCGTACATTTGCTTTAGTTAAGTAGTTCCGTCAAGTGTCATCGCTTTGGCGGGAAATTTGACAGGTCTCACGTCAAAGTTTGTTAAAGAAACTGACTTGTCAAAGAGGTTTCAGGCTCATAGACTAAACCACGTAGGGTGACAATGATTTTAGTTAAAAAGTGATTTTCCAAATAATTATTGTTTAAAAAAATTGATGGATTTTTTCGTGTAACTGCGACTTAAACGTAGTCACCATCGAATACTGATCTAGAAAAATTGGTTCCTGATCACCGATTAAAAATCATCGTGTATAAAAGAAGAAACTGACTGACTGACTGACTGAAATATCAACGCACAGCCCAAACGGCTGGGTCTAGAGATTCCAAATTGCCAAAAGGTTCCTTATAAAGTCTAGAGGTGCAATAAGAAAGGATTTTTCAAAATTCACAACTTAAGGGGGTGAGACGGGGGTCCGAAGTTTATATGGGGAAACAAGATTAGTTAGACTATTTTATTCGAAATTTTTCAGGAGTATTAACGATAAATGAGTAAACACGTGTTTCAGGTTTTTTAGGAATTCAACCCCTAAAAGAGGTCACAAGACCAACACAAGGGACAAGGTCTGAAAATCAACATGGGTATTGTTTCTAAGGTTTAGGGACCTTATCGGGTCGCGCTGGTTACGAAAACAACAACAATTTTAAAATCCAACGTGGCGGACGTGAAATACCATCTCCCCCGGTGGGGTGCGAGGGGTTGAAATATCTAAATATCAATATGGGTGTCGTTTTTATGTTTTTTTTGGGACGTTAATTACGAAAATGACATCGATTTTGAAATTTAATATTGTGGACTTCTGACACCTATCATTATCCTAAAGTTTATAATCTCAGTGACTTTTAGGTTATAAACAATATGGAAATGACAGGTGTCAGGATTTACTTCTTAACTGCCGACCACTATGTATACGCTCATATTTTCATAAATCTCAAATTCGGTTTTTACAATATTGACTTAGACCGCTGACTACCGACACAGTGCCACTTTTAGCAATTTTTGTAGTGTGTGGGAGCGTGAGAAGTATGGTGTCATATGGCTTACGAGGCTCCTGCGAGTGTATACATATTTTTGACCACTTGATCCGTGAAGAATGACCGACAACTACCGTTATTTGTATTTTAGCGCCATATATAGTTTAGTTTTGTATCTAACTGAAATTCTGGAACTGTACAAGCTGCGGACAAAGAAGTATCCACTTCGAAAACGTTTCATATTTTACATTTATAACACAAAAGTAATCTAAGTAATTGCACCTAAACATTTAAATTACAGCGTGATCTTGGTCTCGGTCGCAACTTATACTACTGTAAATTATATTACACTGTTGCTGGCAAGCGTGACCTCCGTCGGCGAGTTCACGGCGCGCGCGGCGATCGTAGCTTTTGCGCGGGCGGGGTGCGGGGTGTAAATTAACGTGGCGCGCTTCAAGAACCTCGCCTTAATATTTTTGGTGTAATAACGTTTTGAAAATTTGAGATTTCCTCTTATTTTTACGATACTCTGTGTATTTATTTGTATGGGAAAAAAAGTGCTTCATTTTAAAAAGTCGTAAAACAAAAAACATTTGTTTTAGTGATAGGAATTCAGGGTTAAGAGGATGTCAGTGAATTACAAATAACCCTGTATACAAAAGAGTGTCTATCGAAGACAGAAGTCTTATCAGTCATTATAATGGATCCAAAATGGCACGTTTTTTTATCATTTTGTTTTTTTTTTTTGGTGGAAAATGATATGGATGTCGATTTGATGCATGTCATTTGACTAGATGACCACTAAGTAAGGATATTTTTGAACCCTGACACATTTTCAATGTCTAGACGACCGACTGTCGGCATTTTGCGCCGACACAAAGAAGATTCCCCTACTGAACTCGTTCTTATTCTGTAAAAGTACGCAGAGTCATTTTTCTACACAGTTTTTTCTGTAGATCTGAATGTGTTATGTTAATTAAGCACATGTGATGTTTGTATCAATCAATCAAAAATTTTATTCACTATGAACTTATTAAATAATTTTATTTCTATTATTTTTTTAAAAATAAATCGTTTATAGAAAACCGCATGGTATGTAATAGTAACGCACTGCCCCTTCCATGAATAAATCAATGACTCACTTGTTTTGCTGACTAACGATGTCGTCCTGGGTTTTGCAGTTACCGAAATTGAGCCAAAACACAGCGCCGTTGAAGGTAGTATTGACGAGATCGGAGTTGTATCGCAAAGCACCGAGAGCCACCGATGTCTTACCGGAGCCTGGCATTCCATGGAGAGCTAGGATTTTGTGGCGTGTTAGTTGCTCTAACTTCGATACTACCTCCTGCTCCTGTAATACAATACAATAATATATCGTGGTACTATAGTCAACGAATGTTGTGCATAGGTAAGAGGCTTGATAATTGTTACCGTTTTGGTGAATGGGGAGTGAATCAACTTTTTCGTACCACCATGGTTACCACTATGGTTACTTATTAATATCGTTAATCGTGATTTAATTTTCACTAAGTTTACGGATCCAGATCGTAATTGCATTCACCGTTTCATTCTATCAAATGGTATATAAGATGGTAGTAAAGAAAGACTGAATGCGATTGCGAGCTTCCGTGCTTTAGGCAATATGGCTTTTGAACATAAGCCTATCCCAAGGCGCGCCACTGAAATCCTTCGTAGATTCACCGTTGTCCAGTTTTAACCAGCCACTTAGCGTACGTTACCTAATAAATATATCTATTGAACATACCAAGACAGCCCTTTGTACATAATGTTCTGGCAGCCTCGGCACGTCGCCCCTGCTGAGGCTGTCCTCGAAACTGCTGTTAAACATTGGCTCGTTGTATTCTACATTGAGCTTCTCCCACAGCCAATGATAATCCTTGAAGAGGCTGTCTACGAATGCCTGGTAAGCGTTGTTGTCGCCATTCTGTGCTATCACGTCGAGGAGGTATCGAGTGCGCTCGCCGCGGTTGGTCTGTAATGTGAGAAAAGTAATAAGTAAGTATGGGCCTTGTTAATTATAGAATGATAAAGTATGCCCCAGTCTGGTCCCAACATCTGTCTGACCGCTATCCCTAATAATGGCGGAAAGTTTTGGTATTCTGTTGTCAAACAAACGCGGGGCAAGTAGGAAGCGGTACAGTCGCTATCATAAACTACGGAGGTTTCTAGGTGCTCAAAATATCTGAAGGTCGATCGTCAATCGGTTCGGTTCGGTTCTGTACGTCTTTTTCGCCCTTATGGCGTGGTTAGGCACCTACATAGCTTTTTTGGTCAATTATGTTAACTTAACATTTCGTTATGCATATTCGTCGTACACAGATCTATGGTAAAAGCAGTATGCAAAAAAGGTGTACTTGCCAAGTTAGAAATATATTCTAAGTTTTCATCGGTAATCACTTTCTTCATAAACAGCTCATCTATTATATACGTTATGTCGAGATCTTTGACGATGTCTTGTTGGTGGTGCTGCAGACGGACCCTGTTCTTGTTATCCATGGTGTTAGTGTCATCTGCAACAAAATGTTATTGTTTGCATTTACTTTTATTTTGCCAATATCTGTTGATAAATGATTATCTCCGTCATTGCAACGTTAGGTTTCAGGTGTCACTCTAGGGCTAATCAGTCATCAAAAAAAGAAACTGCGGCATTTTGCATCGTCTGTCTGGAGAAAGATAACTCTATTGCGGAATACGCCCAGACAGGTATAAAGCGAGATAAATAGGATTTTTTATAACCATAAGAAAACACAAATATAAGATGTAAGACAATCTGAAAACCAGCATCTAGATTTAATATGCAAATGTCAAGCTCATTCTGTTTTCGTGTATTAGGTATAGTAGTTATACATTTTTTAAATCCCCGAAAATATATCGAATTAAAAATCACTATCTAATCAAGTACTTGAGGTGCATAGGTGCAACGCTACACGAAGATACAGGTGTTTATATTATCCTAAGAATAAACGCAATATTATAAAAACCTGACATAAATAAATAAGCATAGACTTTATACTAAAAGTTGATTATGACTCAAAAACTCGTAAAGCCAAATAAAACTTAAAATAGAGAACAAGTAACAACCAATTTCAAAATAGGTACCTATGTATTTACTTTTATTTCGATCAACTTTTTTCCTTGTGCGCAAACGCATATTCCGGTAAGAGTTTTTTAATTGCACGTGATTCATTTGAACTTCGCAAACGACCTTTATAAGGCGCGGCGGAACACTGACTGATATTGTTTCGCTAGAGCTCACAAAATTACATCTATTGACATCTACAGATAATTATTAATAAGGCTGCAGCTTGGGTATCAGGTACATTTTAACGGTTGGTATATAACGTTCTCATAATATTATTATGCTTGCCTCCAACGATACGTCGTTCGACCCAATCGAAACGTTATATTGTGAACTTATAATGCAATTAATGTTTTATTGATGCGCAGTTATAAAAGCAAAACATACTGTTAGGTGTATCCGGTACTTGTTTGATCGAGTAGAAAGTGACCAAAAGAAATACAATCCAAAACAGAATGCTTATTTGGTTTTAATTATTATCTATGCGATAATCTTTTTTATCTTTGTAGCAAGTAAGTATTTTAATAAATAGGTACCTTGAGCAATCGCCTTTGCAGATTTATTTATTGATGAACAATTGCAGTTCAGCGAATCAAGAACACTAAAAACAAGTTATTTTTGCTAAAAAAAATGTCACCGGTATCTATTTTCAAAAATAATACTTCCTCGCCGCAAAAAATGGTTGATAGATCGTGTGACACAACACTTCGTTCTTGGCCAAGTCTATTTAATCACTGTTTACAAATTTCCTTCTAGATATTTAGTGTAAAATATGTGATACCGTGTGATCTTTTCGCGATTAGTATTCAAACTGCGGTGTCTTAACATTATGGCGACCTGGCTCAGTTAGAGCCGCCTACATAACAAGGTAAGTAAGCATCCATCTCGCCTAAATACGAGAATGATTCGGCGGTCACAGGCTACTATGATTGCCAAGGCTAAGAGCAGCGTAAAGCTTGGAAATATGACTACGTAAGTAATGTAAAGGTACATGTTAAGAGATGATTCAGACTTAAAAACAATAGGCACTTTAATGTAGAGAAACTGATGGGCTCGTGAAACTTGAGAGCAGGATTCGTTGCAAGTTTATAGGTACGTAAGGAATCTCGTTAAATTGTTTGTTGTGCAATTGATAAGCATGTAACAAAGTCAATGACCGAAATATATTTATCATCTTCTGGCCTTCAGCCAATTTTTATTAGCGTTACTTTTATAGTACGTGTTACCAGAATAATATCAAGGCAAGTGCATCCCAATAATTGGGAGAACGAGAGTTAATTTGTAGGTACTTATTATTAACTAGCTTTTGCCCGCGACTCCGTCCGCGTGGAATTAGTAATTTGGGCAGCTTATTTTTTTTATCCAATTTGCTTTTTCATCAATTATGGCTCTCCTTAGTTCAACGATATAAAAAAAATTACCCCGCCCCCCGCACCCCCCCTTCACCGTCCCCTCCCCCCCCGCACACCCGCGTTCACATTCACCACCGTACCTACTCCCAAGTCACTACTTCTAAAAACTGTTCTATAAATTCTTAAAATAGACGTATCTTTCTTATTTGTGAACCGATTCAAATGAAACAAACACTAAATGTTAATCCAAGAAAATACCAACATATCAGTGAAAACCGCATCCTTCTAGGTTAAGCCGTTTCTGAGATTAGCGCGCACAAACGCACAGACAAACAGACAATAATTCTAAAAAACATTGTTTTGGGTTCTATTGCGCTAAATAGCCCTAGTGACAGTTTTTCTCAAATATCTTCAATGTACAGACACCGACTTGTTACAGATTTATTATATGTATCGATATAGATAGGCATATTTAATTAAGAGGTAAGCTTTGTTTGCATGTTTGGATAATCTCTGGACCTATAGAGCCGATTCTAAAAATATTTCTATGATTCAAACAAAGCTATACTGTCTCTTATTAACATATGATTGGGGAAATTGCAAAGTTGCGACGTTGCAGGCAACAGCAAGTAGGTTGATATTTTGAATGTCTAAGGTACAATTACGAATAAGAATTTGGTTCGTATTTGACAAACAGAAACACACGTTCTATGTCATGGTCAGTCTACGTACATTTGCTAGGTAGGTCAGCAATTACTCACTGATAAATTGGTGCCACTGTCACCTGCCAGGAAGCGGTCAATACTGATAAGGAAGAAGTACAATACTTTAGTTCTATTATTTTACCAGTGAGTTATCATACTTAGCCAATAGTGTGCGTGCAACCACACACTCTAGTTATAGTGTGCGTGTACCGAGCTCATGATCATGATCGCAATTTGTAAATCAATAAGGGAAAACAAACAAGTAGGAACACGTTTGTTGAAAAAAAGCGGTCAAGTGCGTGTCGGACCACGCGCAGTTCCGTACTAAAATGCGGGAAACAATAGTTTTACGTTTTCATCGACTATTACTCGTTAACGTGTAAAGGAATAAACAATTTTCAAATCTTTACTCGTATTTTACTGCTTTGTCCGTGTTGAATAATAATTATATATTTACTTATCTTTCTAGTAGGTATTAGCAGTCTAAGCCGCAGACGGAGGGACAAAAAATAATAATAAAAAAAAACCGCCTTTTGGTTGTACCTACCTACACGGCTCTATTGTAAAGAGAGTATGAGATGCATACACATCGAAGGTACTCACCAACTTAGACCATTTTGTCTCTTCACTCTTGTATAGTGAAGGTAGGCAGATGATAAGATAATTGTACTGCTGAACTGATTTTACTCAGCTCGATGCTATAGCTCATATCATAGGTTCCCAACAGGGGCGTTACTGCCCCTAGTGGGGGCTGGAGCTTTTCGTTGTGGTGGTAGCGGGTTCAAATAATTTTTAATTTGTGATTGTTATTACAGAATATAAAATTGGTATAATTAACTATTACGTAAAGTCCATAAAAGGCTGGGAACCTGTGATCTAACTACTCAAAACAGAGGTAGGTGGTATCCTTTCATCAATATCGACTTCTACATTTATGCATTATATGTAAATAGCAGGATTTCCATTAAGTAGGAGCAGTAGGAGTTTTTGCTTCATAGATAATGGATCATCAATTCATCATGTTGAGATGATAAATTCAACAAAATTCCAATTATTTATATGACAAATTCATACGGTAAAATTGAACCCAAAAACTACTAAGTAAAGTAAGTATAGGTATTCAAATCCAATCTGACAAAGGGCTGTAACCCCTCTCCGATAATTGGGATGTCCCATTTTTTGACAACGTATAATAAATCGAAAACCGTTTGGAGAAATAGGCTTTGTGAATCGTTTTCAGAAATCAGATAAACTGAATTAAATAAAGAAAATTTAAGTAATGACCTTCATTTGACCCCTGCAGTGAATCGTCACATAGGCAGATATAAAGCAGGTCTACACTCTAAAGCAAAGTGACAGTTTGAAATGTTGCTGTCCTGCTTATAATAGCAAAGAGTGACAAAGCCAGAACTTTAATCACATGATGCGCACCTGGCTTTAAACAGTTGTCATTTATCATAAAGTCCGAAATGTATACAATACTCGCAATATATTTTTACAAATATAATTATTAAATTACTACGTTACAAGTAAATATGAAAGAATTTAAATATCAGATTTTAGTAAAAAATATCTATTTACTATCACACCATTAAACAAACAGGAATAATCGAAGCTAAAAGAAGATAAATAAATAAAACTATTTGTCATGGTTCATTTAGGACCCTAAGCCGTGCTTGTATTATTGACAGTGACAAGACAAATCAGTAGTGCCACAGATTATGTTATGTACGGCTTGAATTTTTGTAGGCAATGGAACGTGGCCCTCTCACTGTGACGTCATCCAACGCATTTCTTAAAAAAATTAAATACTCAACCAAATTCAAAATCGATGAAAATGGTATCTTAAAATATCCTATTCTTTCCAAAAAATATATAAAAACTATAGGTTATTTTTTTTGGTACATCCCAATTGTATTCTCAATGCAAGTAGGTGTAAACTTTTATCTACTAAGTAATGTTATACGAGTATAATGTTAGTAATCTCATTAGTAAATAAGTATCCTTCATAAACCATTCCCACTTACGCCAACCTTAAAAAGGCTTGTTGATGATGCATTCTAGACACCTACCGACCAGTAAGTAAGTGGGTAATAAAATTGTAATATGATTAAGTCAATTTGCTAAAAAGACTACAATGAATAGAGTAATTAATTAGATGGAGACGTCATTTACCACAGCGACGATATGCCCCAAACCTATACCACTACTACAAACAACAATTACACAGGATAAATCTAAATCTAAACTAATATTGTAAAGAGGAATGATTTGTATTTTTGTATGTAACGAAAAAAATCAAAAATCCTTTTGCCGTTAGAAAGCTACATTATCACTGAGTGACATAGGCTACTTTTTTCCGCGGGAAAATACCTTTTCCTACGAGAAAATTAATTTATCGCGGGCGAAGCTGCGGACTAGTTAAGTTATATTGCAAACAAGATTTTTATACTATTGAAAACAAAAGATGACGTGTATCCTACGAATAATTATGCGTAGCGTGTATCATCGGCGTGGTGCCGTAACAACTCGATTCTCATCTCACCGAATTGCCTATTTTTTTTTATGTGGCGTAAGTAATAACAAGTATGACAAAGCTTGTGTACGCCTACTGCGCGGTTTTGCAGCCGGTACAGAACAAATAAATAAATAAATGCTGCTACAAAAAAAAAACTAACTTCTGAACCTAATCTAACCAAGCCAGTTTTGCCCTGAAAACCAATTAATTTTATGTACAAATAAACTTATAGTTAATAATGTTATGCCTATTTGAATTATACGGATTCATTATTATGCTAAATAAGTGTTATGCTTTTTTATTATTATGCCAGTTCAATGTTATGCGAAATAAAGGGGCATCCAGACTGGATGTGTATCGTGGCCGCGTGGCTAAGCTCCCAACAAGACGGACCGCACACAAACTCAAGGCCCTACCGAGCTTTTGGCGCATTTATTGCATTCCTGTATCATTACCAGCAAAGCTTAGGTTTAAAGAACATTTATTGTCTAAAGAAATTACAGATAATTTAATTTCACTTATAAGACAATTTCTATAGCTAAAAGTACAATTATTAGGTTTCACAGTGAGTGAGTAAGTCAGTCAGTCAGCTTTAGTTCTGAAATTCATGACATGTGTAAGATGTTTGAGGATTCACTCTAGTGACCAGTGTTTTTCGAAACACGATTACTTGTTTGTAGTTTGCTCTTTAAAAAAAATCCAAAGTGGTCTCTAAAAAATAAAATAAACCCTTAGTACGGCGTAAATACTGCACGGCAGGTCATGACTTTTTGAATGTAAGTAAAAAAAGATGTTTTCTAGGGCCTAGTGTTGCTACATTTTTAAAATATGTATTTGTTTTAGTAATACGATGAAAATACCTAAATACACGCGCGGTCTGACCAACTTATCTTGAGCCGTCGAGCATCCCCCTTGTCCGTATAGTAGGTTACGTTAATTCTCCTTCGGCCATCGGACGGGGAACTTGTGTCGCTTGAGCTTACGCACGGCTTTGATTCATACACGAGTGCATAGAATACCTACCTAAAATCGATCAGCGCCAAAAGCTCGGTAGGGCCTTAATTGAAGGCGCCACGCGACACTGACTGGTAAGCGACCGGTCATTATCAAAACGTTATTCACAAAACGCATTAAAAAAAAATACACAAACACGTCCGTTAGAAAAAAAAACACTACCATTTTCATCATAAAACCAGTTCCCCGATTCATTTTAAATTAGGTAATTTACAATTTTGTAAATCCTTTATAAGAAAATTATTACTAATATACTTGAACTCCTCATTAACAATAGGATTGCATCAGTAAATGCGGTTAAAAGTAATTTTTCAACAATTATCTTAATTACTTTTGTACTTAATGAGATTAAGATAAGTCAACTGGCAAAAACTAATTTGACATCTATGTGCTTGTAGTACTACGACTTAAATCTTTATTTTAGTATCAGATAGGTACAGGTAGAATTTCAGGTAAAAGCTTTGAGCGTTTCACAATGCACTAATATAGGCCAGTAAAGGCAATTATTACTATCTTCTGAACATACTCATCAACTCATCATTATGAATATGATCAAATAAGCCATTACCGGTGGCTCCGTCCGCGTGAATCATTTGCCTCGCAGTTGCATTGTAATTTCAGGATTTTACTGAATTCTCATGGGAATTCCAAAAACTTTGGAGTTTCGTCATATTATTATGAGAAATCCATCCAACCGTTTCAGCGTGAAAGAGTAGCACACACACACACACGCACGCACGCACACACACCCCCACACGCACACTTACTACTACTAGTCAGCATAGGCCTGCTCACTTGGAGTGGGACGTCGGAAAGCTTTCAGAGTGCTCGTGCATTGCAACTGCCTTCTATGCGCCTGAGCCTGGTGCACCCTGGGCAACAACGCCTAATTTTATTTAATTTCATGGTGGGGCGGTGCGTCGCGGGTGATCGAGCCAGGAAAGGGTGGGATTTGGTGAGGTGACCCGATCCAGCGGGCCCATTCGAGGGCTTGTAGAGTGGGCGACGTCTCTCCTTACGGCGGACGCCCTTTGAGAGAGGCGAGTCTGAACCTAGTACTTGGCCTTGACAGGACGAGGAAAAGTAAAGGTAAACTTTGGATGGCGCGACCTCTAAAGGTTGCGGGCGAGCACAACCTCGGTACCATTCTGCTTTCAGAATTAGGTGGCGTGCAAACCTGCGACCAGCGAGTAATACTGGCTGGGACCGCGGGACTATCTTTTTAAAGATGAGGGCCAAGAGAAGTGAACCACTATGAAAAAAACTTTGGCGGCCAAGGGGGAGGGGAGGGGGCGGGGAATCCCGAGCTTGCATGGTACGGTTATAGCTCTGAGATCTCTTACAGTCATGGGGCACAGTGAGGACCTTCATCCCGGGTTGGCCAGTAAGCACACATGTACATGTTCCTGAAGCGTCCCCCAATGGTCAACAGGGAACCCGTGTGATTTTTACTAGGTATGACCGTCTTTACCTGGGAGATCCTCACAGACCCCTTTGTTGACCCAAACACACAATGAATAAGGCATATTTTCTACATGTTAATTAATTATAAAAAATGTCTGCTCACTTGATGTGAGTGCATTGATGAAACTATTAATATCCAAGCCAGAGTTCCAACCCATTTGCTTTAATCTTTTCAACGCGAAGCCTAGCCAAAACGTAAAGCTACTTTGAATCTTATGTCATTATGTGAAGATTACTTTGACGTTGAACTTTGTGACGCATTATATTCGTTGTTGGCTTTCAAAAGGTTAAACAAACATGTGATAATAAATTTAGACGACCAGATGGCTTAGTGGTTAGAGAACCTGACTATGAAGCTTGAGGTCCTGGGTTCGATTCCCGTGTTGGGGCAGGTATTTGTATGAAAAATACGAATGTTTGTTCTCGGGTCTTGGGTGTTTAATATGTATTTAAGTATGTATTTATTTTGTATAAGTATGTTTATCCGTTGCCTAGTACCCATAACACAAGCTTTGCTAAGCTTACTTGGGACTAGGTCAATTGGTGTGAATTGTCCCGTGATATTTATTTATTTATTTATAACTTCAATATACCTCCAAAAAAAAATTACTTGAGAGAAGAGTTCTTAAGGGTTTGGGTACCATGCCAGGTCAACTGTTTGCTAACAGAGCCGTCACCAAACAGATTTTATATAATAGAAAAGCATTAGAAATTTAGATCTCTAACCCCAAGGCCCAACATTATTGTTATTTCTTAAATCATTGCATTATTACAGGACAAAGATGATATACTGCAATGCCACCCAATCCGATGGGCTAAGACGCCACAGTAAAATTCTGCACCCATCTGTTTTAGGATTGATTTTAAGAGTTAAAATAAAGTTATGCATGGGAACATATAACGTCACATGGTTGTCCAGCACAATCTTGCTACAAGTAGTTTCATTGTTTTTAAAGTAAATAATATTTGACCTAAAAAAAATAGGCTGGGGTCCTTCCTCAGCTACTTCTTCCGGTCCGCGGTTGCCACTCAAATTCCTTGTTGCCCCATTGGCTGTTAGCCTCAGCCTGCTATAACTCTTTAGTATAAATTGAAATAAAGAGCATTATAACTATAAATTAAAAATTAAAAACCCCATTGCAATTATGTCACTTGTATGTTTGAATATTATGTCGATGCCCATTATACGTCTAAGATCCCTTCTGCAGCTAACAAAAGAGCTGATAACTTTAAAACGGTTGAACCGATTTTGATGAAACATATCTAAGAACCATAACCAAGAAACCCTATTAAAAAAACCGCATCCAAATCGGTTCACCCGTTTAAGAACTATGATGCCAAAGGCAGATAGACAGACGCACACACATAGCGGTCAAACTTATAATACCCTCTTTTTTTGTCAGGGGTTAAAAATAAGTATGATAAAAGTACTTGAAGCAACATTTTACTGAGAAATCATGCGGCATTGCAGGACCCCATAGTGTAAACTTTAGAATATGTTATATAATGTTACCGTGAATGGTGTTGGTGTTAAATAAGTTATATTTCAATCAAAGAATAGATACATGCAGAATCTTACAATGAGACCTTATTCGATGGGGATGCAGTTAAATGTTAGAGTTAGATGGAAATACATTGTGTTCACTCTCACATATAATTGCATTGGCTGACATTGACCTAACTTGTAGAGTGGGCATAATACTAAACAGTATATCTAATGAAGTCCGGTATTTCATTCAGTCTCAATTCTATTTAATACTAGCTTTTGCCCGCGACTCCGTCGGCGTGGAATTAGTAATTTGGGCAGCTTATTTTTTTTATCCAATTTGCTTTTTCATCAATTATGGCTCTCCTTAGTTCCTCGATATAAAAAAAATTACCCGTACCCCCCCGCACACCCGCATTCACATTCACCACCGTACCTACTCCCAAGTCACTACTTCTAAAAACTGTTCTATAAATTCTTAAAATAGACGTATCTTTCTTATTTGTGAACCGATTCAAATGAAACAAACACTAAATGTTAATCCAAGAAAATACCAACATATCAGTGAAAACCGCATCCTTCTAGGTTAAGCCGTTTCTGAGATTAGCGCGCACAAACGCACAGACAAACAGACAATAATTCTAAAAAACATTGTTTTGGGTTCTATTGCGCTAGTAAATAGCCCTAGTGACAGTTTTTCTCAAATATCTTCAATGTACAGACACCGACTTGTTACAGATTTATTATATGTATAGATAGATATAGAAATACAAAATTAATATGCTAACTAATGATATCAGATACTAAATGGGTTATTTTAAAGCTGCCATAATCCAAAATGGGTCCCTATGAGTCATATACCCTATTGTTGCACACAAACCATTATTACAGCTGCATCCAGTTTACTACTTTCGATATTTTTCTGTTATAAAACAAAGGAAAGTTGTGTGATAAATTTATTAATATTCCATAATGTGATATGAAGTAATAATACTTATGAGTTCAGAATAAATATGGACACATGCCTTTAGTGTAAGTGACAAGAAGAATTCTTCAATAATTGAAGGTATATTTTTGGGTAAAATTCGTACTATTAACATATTCTGAGTAATGGTGCAATAAGCCTCTAATCACAATAGTTCCTAGAATTCCTTTGTTATAAGGAAATTAAAAAATACTGTTATATTTACCAAAACTTGTTATGAATGTTATTTAAGACATAAAATTAAAGACATCAATACCATTCGCGTGAGAAATATCTATCTGAAAACGGTATCATCGTGCTGACTTGTAGATACGTAAATTGCGTAGTGAAAGACAGCACACTGGGATTAAAATCCTGGAATAGTGCAGTCTAGTTTGAAAAGTAAGTATAAGTCATGAGCGGATCTCACATTATTGTGCGAACATTGATTAAGTAATACGTATTTCATTAAACGAATAGGTAAGTCCTTGTTTTAACCGTTCACAAAGTTTCAAATAAACAACTAATAACTTACCCCGTGATGGGCAACGGGAATCCTGCACAGGTTTATTTTGTGTGCAAATACATGGCAACGAACCGCCCTGCGGTTATGTGATAAAAGAAATCAAATGATTAAAACAAGAAAACAAAATAACACAAACAAACAAGTGTATCCTCCAATGCATTCATAAGCAATGCACTTTTGTATGCATCTATTATTTTTCAAATGCATTTCATTGTTTTCAGCTTCATCTGTCAAAAACATAGTCATGTTTCATTGGTTAAAATTGTTAAAATACTATTCAATGATTGGTGGCGAGCCATATGCAGAATGTCTGGATTTGACATTTTGTGTAACGAAACGTACTGCTGGCCTGTTTGCCTGTTTCGGATACAAGCTATTGTTGCCGATTTTAATAAAAAGTCAATATATTATTCAATCGTAAGGAAACTTTTATTTCATTTCACAGTCCATAATTTATGACGCAAAATAACTATGTAGTTTAAAAAAGCTTTAAACTAAATTACTCAGTGCTTTAGTATTACGTCTCAGGAAATAGTATGCGTAGATACCGCTAGATGTCACTAAAATAAAGGTCGTTATAGGAGCTCCCTGACTGTTCTATATCTTGGAATACAGTGTGCAAAGGTTCCGCTAGATGTCATTAAAACCCATTGATCGACTATTATGTTTTTTTGGGTTTCAGTATCACCCTAAATTTGTATGGATGAAATTTTCCGCGTCTAAACCCATAGTGTAGGTCTCTTTTAGAACGGAACCCTAGTACATTGCGCGCGGCCGGATTATTTTACTAGATATCAGTGATGTCAGTGTTGCCGTATTTAAAAGCAGAATTTGACGTACCTACTTATTACGAAGTAAAATAAAAAAAAATGCCATTTTTAGCCAACTCCAAAAAAGGAAGTTCTATGTTCGACTGTATGCTTTTTTTTAAAAGCTATTCATTATTATATACTAGGTAGGAACATAATTTAATATGCATATTGCCTCTTCTGAGTTTTGCGGAATTTATGAGCGCAATTAATATAATAATAATAATAATATTAGGGGACACTCTCACACAAATCCACCTAGTCCCAAACTAAGCAAAGCTTGTACTATGGGTACTAGACGACGATAGACATACTTATATAGATAAATAAAAACTTAAATACATAGAAAACATCCATAACTCAGGAACAAATATTCGTGCTCATCACACAAATAAATGCCCTTACCGGGATTTGAACCCAGGACCTCTTGCTTCGTAGGCAGGGTCACTACCAACTAGGCTAAAGCGGTCGTTTGAAATTTACCATGAGCTTCACGGTGAAGGAAAACATGGTGAGGAAATCTGCTCACACTGTGTGTGTGAAGTTCCCAAATCTCACTGGGCCCGCGTGGGAACTAAGGCCCAACCCTCTCATTCTGAGAGGAGGCCTGTGCCCTGAAGTGGGACGCATATAGGCTGTGATTATAATGACTGACTCAAATTTGTATAGTTACTGTATTTTTGAACTTTTGGTCGATTAGCATGCCACTCAGGTCGTAACACACACGCTAACTAGCATATGCTAAATAATAGCATACTTTCGTTCTAGTAATCAGCATGTATAACAGTACCTTAAATAGTCATCGCGGCCTATACACGTCCCACTGCAGGACACAGGTGTACTCTCAGAATGAGAGGCCCGGGGCCATAGTTCTCACGCAGGCCCAGTGCGGATTAAGAACTTCACACACACCATAGAATTTCTTCGCAGGTGTCACCTCACCAGGTATTCTCACGATGTTTTCCTTCACCGTAAAGTACATGGTAAATTTCAAATGTAATTCCGCACATAAATCTCGAAAAATTCAGAGGAGCGAACTCACGACCCGTTGCTTGAGAGACCTATACTCCATTTAATTTAGAATTATAAACCACAACAACATTATATTGCGGCTCGTGAACTGTAATCTCTTTACAATTTGTACTAGAGTAACAATTTACGACACGAAAATAAAGTGACATTAAAACAATTTTATTTTGCGGCTCCCAGACTATTGTACTGTACTATTTGCTAGGTAACAAATAGTTGAGGAGCCGCAATATAATCATGTTGTGGTTTTCAATTCTAAATTAAATGAAGTATAGGTAGGTCAAACCACTAGGCTACGACGAGTCCTTAATATCTCTACCTACTTAATAGATGCGTCTCATCTCAACGAGACCGAGTTATGATTGCAAAAACATTAGCAAAATCAGGTAGAGCAGATGTGTATCTTACAAAAGATATCCGCCTTACGCTTACAGTAAACAAGCTATTCTTCAGAACGCGATCAAAAGCCATGAATGGCCGTGTGGCGGTGTTAGCCTATAATAAGATTTATTGTAACCGATCTTGTTTTGACAATGACAATGGCAAGATTCTTGGTGGTAAGACTGCTTTGTGTGGTCCGCATTGTGCGATGTAAGGAAAGTCAAAAATTGTTTACTATAACACACCTGGTTATGAAAAAAATATCAATTATAACAGTTTTACGACGCAAACGTTGTTCACTTCTATTGAATAGGCACCAAAAAGTGACAGTGAGTTTTTCAGTCTTAAACACCGAATTTCAAATGATAATGAATTATGATTTCAAAAATCGAATTCCAGCGCCCTACAGTGGGATGTATACCTGGGCCAATCAACTTTTAAACCGACGTTTTTGGCGTCTCCTGCGTTACCAAAATTGTCTCTGGCGTTACCAAAAAATCGTACTTCCAACAAGATATTTCACGGTTTAATAGGTTAAACTTACGTAGGACGGCATGTATTCATGCTATTCATCTATTAAATTACAGAAAAAACATGTTTACTTACAAAAATCTGCAATTGTTTGAAAAATGTCGCGGACAGATTATAGTCGGTTTAAAAGTTGATTGGCCCACCTAATGCTGGAGATGAATGAATACGAGTAAATACCACACGCTACAGTATACCTACCTCTATATTGCTGTTGGAGTTCGATTTTTGAAATATTGTTGTATACAATGACATTGCTATGCGAAAAAATTAGGCGCGTTTTTTTTACTCCGGCTGAAACTTGCTACGAGTAGTAGTAGTAGTAGTAGTTGTAGCAAGGGTATAGTTATGTATTAGATTATGAAATATAAATTCTATCTTTACTTCACGATATAATGCATGAAATATGTGTCATTTTACTGATGGGTGTGTGTCAGCGACGTGGCGTAATAATTTGTGTTAGATAATCCATAGAAAAAAATCTTGTTCAAAGTTTCCGTTACACATACATACATACGACCGAGTCAATGTTACAATCAACCTCATTGCTTTTCAAGAATGGTTTTGTGTGGATCGCACTCAACTGGCCACGGCATAAAACTGTGTTGCGTATGGGGAGGTAGAAACCGCCAGTGTCAGACTGGTCAATAGGCTGACAGTACTGGGCGTCTAGGGCGTTTATTCCGTTGACAATTTAATCGATGGCGGTAAACGGTAAGTATCAGATAATGTGGTGGTACGATTCATCTTCCAACTCCAGACTGAAAAAAGTCGAAATTGTATCAAAATAACGCAGTTGCAGCAGCAGTTCGGCTTTAAGCCTTGATCACGCTTGCGCACGCTAGCGCTTGTTTATACGCACCGAGTACTCGGCCGAGAGCACTGTCTCGCCCGTTTACTCGGTACGTGCGATCAAGGCATAACCGGACTTCTTCGGTGGAAATCGAGTGAGACCACGCCTCAGATGCATATCATGTTTAGGCCAGATTTTCGGGACTCTTCCTAATATGCTTCTTTTAGATAAGTATACTTGCCACAGTACCTTTGGGAATAGTTAGAAGTAACAATCTAACGATTTACTATAAGTACTCGATAGCGGTGAAATCTGTGAGTTATGGTAATGCTCCTTGATAGCTCTGGAGTCCCAAAGGCCTACGTTTACAAAACTCTAATCTAACATATAAACATAAAAACGTCCATGCTCGCGTCACTAAAAGGCGATTGTTGTTAAATTTAATGGGGCATTAAATAAAATAAGACGCCCTGAGTCACGATAATTATAGCATTGACCTTAGTTAGAGCATTAAACCAACCGGAGGCGTCAATGTACACTGATTTCTATAGAAAAAAACTGGTGCTTTCTATCAAGAATGAGACTGCGGTGTACGAAAAGACAAATTCATCGATCAAACAACTAAACTGTAAACATAACATGAGCTTTAATAAAGTTATGTTTGTAAATATAAGGTTTTAGGTTTAGATTAAGTTAGTTTTTTTTGTTTATGTTGGTCATTCTTTGTTTAAATAAATACCTGCCTACTTCTTGAGCTTTTCATTTGAAATTTACCATGAGCTTCCCGGTGTAAAAAAATAATAATAAAAAATAATAATAAAAAAAAAAAATGTTTATTGTACACAAAGACAAGTGTTACAAGTAACATAGGCTTAAGTTTGTACAAACAAAGTCTTAAATAAGTGGTCGAGCTTTCGACCCCTAAACTAGGTTTGGACCCGTGCCTTAGGGGCTTGAGTTCGTCCAAAATTAATGTCTTAAAACAAACATGTAGGTACTTGGACAATGTAACAGCAAGCATTAGCTTAGAAAAAATAGTAGTAATAATAAACTAAACTATAGGACAAAAATAACAAAGTAAGCTTCAAGCCATGCAAGGCAGACGCCCAAGCGCTCAACATTAGCACAGTAACTTCTATAATTATTAGTATTAAGCTCTTAGCACAAAGGGTCACTTTAGGATGTAAATTTTTGAGCATTAGCATGACAGACACCAGGATGCCAACCCCAGCATAACGTGAAGCATAAGTGATGTCAGGAAATCATTATTATTATCCTCAAAAGATGCTTGGGCCCAGCAGAGGGAAGTAGGTAGGCCGGAGATGGGACGAACTTGAGCTTTATGCACACAATCAGACTCATACAGGTATAATTGCTGGTCATTTATACTTTTAGCACTTAATTAATGTAATTTTAGCTTGTTTTTTAAAACCTAAGTTCCATCTTAAACGCGTCTTAAAACGAGTTTAACTGGACATGTTTCGGGCTAATCCGTAGCCCTTCTTTCCGGAGTCACACTTCAGCAATGCAGTGCGCGTTTTCTAAGTTCCATCGTCATCATCTCGATGAATAGCGTCTACCACTGTACATTTTCTACGGCACTTCCTGCCACGTACAGTGAAATTGTGGAATCAACTTCCGGCAACAGTGTTTCCAGACAATTATGACATTGGTGCTTTCAAGAAAAGAGTTCATAAGTACATAAACCGACAACAGATCAGTGACTCTCCTTTATTTAGCTGTTGATATTTAATTTTATGGGAGGTGGTGATGACCATTTTTCGCTTGTTCGTTTGCCTTCCTCACGTAATAAAAAAATAATAGCGGGGTTGGCCCGCCGTTAACTTCTCCAGTTGGTTTAATGTTCTAATGTGCTATTGATGAATAAAATCACTAGGTATAGGTAGCTCTTACCGAAGGTTTAACGACAATAAGAACTTTGTGGGTCACGGGCCTCAGGCATAGCCAAAATGACCTCAGGCCTATAAAGCCCATTTATCGATTCTTATTAGCAAGGTTCGGTGTTTTGGTACTAAATAAAGCAAACCATGGAGTGGACATTGACATTAAAATTTTATTCTTACTCATAGAGCGCTTGTGTAATTATACTGTCCGTAAGTCCCATTTTTCACGGTCCAATGTGGCATGAAAAAAATTGATGGTTGGTTTATGCACTTGTCTGTCTTTTCTCGGAGGTGCGGCGCACTTAAGAGCTAGCTCCCTTTAAAAACTACACGCCACGCACGCGTAATTACGCTAGAAACGATGAGCTTCCTGGAACGTCGTTAGTTGCTTGCTTTAATACACTAGGTACGTGCAAAGACGTAGAAGACAAAAATAATTTTGGGCTCATCTCCTTATAAGGTACCTCACAGGGTCATTTTATATAAACACAATAAATTGAGGCAGGACGAAAGTTTATTTTCTAACTAAGTAATATCGGATGTCTACAACTATACTACCTACCTATACGTACTTAATTCTTTATTTTTGATTTTTCACTTCTCATGCTCTTAAAATGATACTTTAGTCTCTGCATATCGGGACTAAAGCTCTTTTTTGATCTCAAGGGATTAATGTAAAATTTTTTTAATTGACTATGGAAACCCCTAAACTGCCAATCACGGTGTTTGTGAATGGAGGATTATCGCCATTTTCAGTAACTGGGTATAGACAATTTTAAAGCTTTCCACAGACCGAAGCGCGCTGCGGACGCACTGTAGCGCCCTGCGCTTCGGTCTGTGGAAGCCTTTAGGTCGTGGAAATAACCTCAAAATGACAACTGTATAAAAAATATTTAAAAAATAATAATTTCGTGAAACACATTGAATAATTACGAATCTGTTTAATTATAAAATATTAAAGATGAATTCATTTTATTTTGCACGTAAAGAAAGATTTCCTTTAGCTTAGGTGTTTTTAATTTGTTTTTTTTTTAAAAAACGCTGTCGGCAAAGCAGTTCCCTGCTCTGTCGATAAAATAGCAATCCGCACTGTCGGCAAAACAGTGCTGGAGTGTACGGTAGATAGAGCAGTTACGTTTGAATGTAAGTTTGAATGTTAATATGGCGTGACTTCAAAATAATGCGATGTCAGTTGCATTTAATAGTAAATAGAAAGTATAATTAGATATAATTTAATAAAGAATTGGCATATAGAAACTAAACTTAAAAAGTCGTTTCTTTATTCACGGGTAAGTGTTTCAGTAACAATATATTTTGTGTGTGAACTTAGATCAATTAGGTTAATTTATTTGCCGATTCTAATGAATGAACAATTATCATTCTTACATGCATAGTCCAATTAGTTTTAACATAGTCTTTAAGTTAGAATCTGTTGGCTAATTATGCAAGCATTTAAAGCGTCACTTTACAAAAAAATATAAAAGAAAAGAAAAGACAGCGGTATTTTTTTTGCTATTTGAATTTTGAACAGATGTCCATTGCTCGTATTGAGCATACGTTGTAAAAAAGTAATTTTGTACGTCGTTTTTTTCCTCGCATTCAAAGTGAAAAGTAGAGTGTTTAACGCGGGACTAAACTACCATAATGACAACTCGAATTATAGCCTCCCTCGCTATCGATCGGGTGGCTAAATATCTCGTGTCATTATGGCTTGTTTTAGTCCCTTGTTGAACAATCTACTATATTTTTGATTTTTCACTTCTCATGCTCTTAAAATGTTACTTTAGTCTCTGCATATCGGGACTAAAGCTCTTTTTTGATCTCTAGGGATTAAAGTAAAATTTTTTTAATTGACTATGGAAACCCCTAAAGTGCCAATCACGGTGTTTGTGAATGAAGGATTATCGCCATTTTCAGTGACTGGGTATAGACAATTTTAAAGCTTTCCACAGACCGAAGCGCGCTGCGGACGCTCCGTAGCGCCCTGCGCTTCGGTCTGTGGAAGCCTTTAGGGCGTGGAAATAACCTCAAAATGACAACTGTATAAAAAATATTTAAAAAATAATAATTTCGTGAAACACGATGAATAATTACGAATATTAATCTATTTAATTATAAAATATTAAAGATGAATTCATTTTATTCTGCATGTAAAGAAAGATTTCCTTTAGCTTAGGTGTTTTTAATTTGTTTTTTTTTTAAAGCGCTGTCGGCAAAGCAGTTTCCTGCTCTGTCGATAAAATAGCAATCCGCACTGTCGGCAAAGCAGTGCTGGATGGAGTGTACGGTAGATAGAGCAGTTACGTTTGAAAGTTAATATGGCGTGACTTCAAAATAATGCGATGTCAGTTGCATTTAATAGAAAATAGAAAGTATAATTAGATATAATTTAACAAAGAATTGGCATATAGAAAATAAACTTAAAATGTCGTTTCTTTATTCACGGGTAAGTGTTTCAGTTAACAACATATTTTGTGTGTGAACTTAGTTAGATCAATTAGGTTAATTTATTTGCCGATTCTAAGGAATGAACAATTATCATTCTTACATGCATATACATATAGTCCAATTAGTTTTAACATAGTCTTTAAGTTAGAATCTGTTGGCTAATTATGCAAGCTTTTAAAGCGTCACTGTACAAAAAAAAATATAAAAGAAAAGAAAAGACAGCGGAATTTTTTTTTGCTATGTGAATTTTGAACAGATGGCCATTGCTCGTATTGAGCATACGTTGTAAAAAAGTAATTTTGTACGTCGTTTTTTTCCTCGCATTCAAAGTGAAAAGTAGAGTGTTTAACGCGAGACTAAACTGCCATAATGACAACTCGAATTATAGCCTCCCTCGCTGTCGCTCGGGTGGCTAAATATCTTGTGTCATTATGGCTTGTTTTAGTCCCTTGTTGAACAATCTACTATTTTGCTATAGGTACCCCTTAAGTTTTCATTGTTGTCATCTCGAAGCGGAAAAAACGGTCCGGAATGCGGAAAAGTAAAATGTCGGACGGTAAAATTACGTGTAAGTAGTGTACAGTCAAGTGTAAAAATATGGGTGCACACAACTTGCTCATAAATATGTCCCACAGCTCTTATGGCGTCGAATTAAGTTGTATGTAACGATGGGAGGATTAAATCGATACTTATTTTTGACCGTACAAACTAGAACTCCATACCTTTACCTTTTTTTTCGAGTCCTTACTCGATGTAACTATTTTTTGCGATTTTGACGCAGCTCAATTTACGCTGCGTCTGCGTATTTTGAGCAGCGGTGTGGGAGGCATGCAAAAAAAAACGTTACGCATACGATGCGTCACTGCGATTCCGTAACGTCACCGTTTTTTAACCTCCTGAGGTCCGATGTCCTATTATTAGGACTTATTCTAATATGACATTGAACTCAACTCATTAGTGGAAAAGTTTAAATTTCATTGAACAAAATTTGACCTGGGCCGCAGGAGGTTTAAGCGGCGGTTTGGTCGCACCTTTCCTCGTACATTATAGGTAAAATTTCACCTAAACATGCTTAAAAAATTCAAATTATACAAATGCAAAATGATATAAAGCAAATGTAAAGTTTGATAAATAGTTGTAAAATAGTCCGTCCTAGCAGTTTTCCGGGTTCGGTTTTCTATTCATAATCCATTTCAGAATCTTCTATCATTTCACTATTTTAGTTTAGTATATATTAAGCAAAATTATCGACTATGTCTTAATAAATATCCATTTAAATGGACCTTTAACCTTGAATAAGTAAATCGTGATCTCCCAAAATCGTTATCAGTCCTTTCGCTTGACCCCATTAAAGGGAATTATTTTGGGTCCACTTTTACTTTGCTTAAGTCCAAATCGAAATCACATTAAAGTAATGGACATAAAAATAGTCGATTTGGGAGCAAATGTAAGTATCGAATAGGACTTAGGAAGTGCTTGCTACTTTACACCGACATTCTCTTCCGAACGTTAAGTCGAGGAAACAGAATCGCGTGCCAGAGTGTAATTTTTTCACAATCAATAGGTATCATGATGATATTGAATATGGAATCTCAAAATGACTAATTAGCAGCAAAAAAGTACCACAAAGGTACGCGCTTCGGTTTATTCGACTCCTAACACTGATTGAATGTTACGTCTAGAAGAAGAGTGCGATAAAAGCTTCAAAGTAAAAAGAGAGTGAACACAGCATCGTATAAAAGACAAATTGTGATTTGTAAATTACCTTCTTTTTTTAGGGGCACAATACAACGAGATTCACCCAAAACATAGTGTAATTTGTACGTATTGATTGCTCGAATCGACCGACACCATTATCATGAGCCACCGCTGCTCTAATTAACGGCAATTCATCGCGTCACCAACAAATGAACACATAATCAAAACAGACAATGAACGAATTTCGGTGTGACAGCCATTGGTTACAATTGAGGTAAATATCAGAGCTTTGCAGGCCGCGCACGTCTGTGATTGGTCATTTCAGTATATCCTGTTAGACGCCACACGAATCCCGAATGAATTACGAGAATTGTTTATATGTCGATACTTACCGATTTTGTCTGATTCTCCGCAAAAAGAGCGCATTAAGCCATGTTGCAGTTTGAATGTCAAGTGTTCGGGTAGTTTAGGGTAATGTGCTGAAGATTACGTTCAAATAGTTTCTTTAACGTACTAAGTCTTGGAGCGACGCTGTCCAATCTTTACGACTTCTCTCTTCTTTGCATGAACTTGATAGAAGTTCAAGTAGATTTAGTCAAACTGACTCTAAAATAAGTAAGGTAGGTACTATCGAACTAACTGAATCGCGACTCACTGTGGTACCTTTTCACAGAAAAGTCTTAGTGATATCAAGTTGCTTGACAAGAGAAATCATTATGAAACTGGCCGTGAAAACCTTCGACGGTGTGTCAGGAAAACATATTACTTGATAGAACGCATTTACTTGCTTAAAAAATATTTTGAGCATTTCACTCGTAGAACTGATGGCCGATGGGGCCAAAGGGTTCTCAAATGGCATCCATGAACCGGAAGACGCAGTGTAGGTAGACCTCTAACAAGATGGAGCGAGGACCTAGTTAAGATTGCTGGAACGCGTTGGATGCGGATGGTGCAGGACCAGTCTGTATAGTGAATCTTGAGGGAGGCCTATGTTCAGCAGTGGACGTCTTTTAGCATTATTGAGTACCTATATATTGGCAGTAGCTAATTACACAATCCCATGATTCTATTTCCCATGGCCCATTTAATCCTTTGTTTACAGCTCTAACGGTTTACTGTTATTAGTTCCTGACACCATTGTATGATCATCATTAACCCAGCTTAAACGATTTAATTTTCGACTTTCCCTCAAACCCCATTGACGGCACCTAATCACGGTCCACGGACAAGATAATCCTCTTATTTATTGGCCATAACAACTGATACTGTCGTCAGTACAGACAGACCTACAGATTTATAAACAGTTTGGTGCTAATGAAATTATATTGAATTGCCATAAATTACGCGACGACAATGGTCCGAGGTGGGGTGACCACAATGATGAACCAAATTGGAACTATTTACAATGGTCGTATTTGGGTTTAATAGCGCTGGTCACAACAAGGGACCACCCTTAATGTTTGGGTGCACCTCGCGGCCTACAATTGTATTGGGCAAGATGTTTAGGCCGGTTACAGATGTGTGACGTTGGTAATTTATTGGAGTTAACTGTATTGCATTAATGGTAGTATATTTGTGAGACCACACGCACCTAGTGAGGTGCTGTGATTACAAATTCCAACAATAATAAAAATATGAACAATTAAAAAATGTTAACTTTAAGTAACTTTGCTTGCGTGTTTAAACATACTTGTTAATTATAATGCCGTGTTAGTAATACGTTGTTAGTTTTTTTAACGCATACCGATTTGGACCTTTTTTTAGCCCTCTCGTCTCGAACAATGCCAACAAATTGATGATAACAAAACGATGCGGTCGGGTTGAAGCTGCACAATTCATAATTAGGGAATAATTTTATAAAATATCCTTAGTTATTCTCACGAGCTACCATTTGGTTGAACATGACGGGACTAAAACTCATGCGGACAAAGGGACGTGGGGCAACAGGAGCGTAGGTAGCGGAGCGGCGGTGCAGCCTTCCGTCAATATCGTAGACAGCGGGACACCATTGTCGCTGCCCCCATTGTGGCCGCTGACGCTGCGAAGCACTGACCAAAAATCATTAATTTTCTATCACAAAGCAAGAACCCACAAATCGAAGCCCTGAAGAAAAAAATTGGACTCATTCAGGACCGGTCATTGACACAGATACGAATGCCAGCCCGTATCGTGAATATTTCCATCTGAGTTTTAATTATACGATTTTAGATGACGCGCCCGCCGACAAAGGCTACGGACGAGATTTGATTATTCATACCGACTTTGTGATTTTCATCACTTAACGTGCATGCATTTGGAGCATTGAACGACTGATCTTTCCTTAAATGTGATAATAACCCTCACTTTTATATTAAACCTTCAAATTATTGATAATAAAAAAACTGATAAATTTGTAAAATAACAAAATCTTTCTTTGTTTTAAAAATTATCATCCTACAGCGCAGGCACGTGTTTGGCAAGTACTTGAAATTAAAGATTGTAATAAACCCTGTTTTTTTATACCATACAATATAAGTCTGAAACAGGAGCGGCAACCTTCGTAAGTCCGTAGACTAAACGTGTATCGGTTTATGTTGTTGCTGTATAAATCACGAACTCTTTTGTGATTAATGTCAACGTTAAAGCATAAATATTCGTATTTAGTGCAGCGCAGTCCTAATGTCCGTAACCAAACTGGATTAACTAGACCTCCGTATGCGGCAATAAATAAAACTTTCAGCTTACTGTTTACTCATCGGCACACAATTATGTATTAAAATCCCAACATAAATCTAAAAATCATCCAGCTAGATAAAGAACCTTTTTTTGATATCACCAAAATATTTAAACAAATCATTCAAGTATTAATAACATGTGGCGTAACAAATACGATTAAGAGCGCTAAGTCAGAGCTCCAACACAGATGCTTGGGGTAAATTAAAAAGCGTCAATGAAAAAATGGTCTTTGTGTTGGCAAAATTCTCTTTATCTGGTAAACCGGAATCCGCGGCCCCTCACCAAATAATGCTAATCATAATGGCATTACATTCATTCGCCGGATTTCGTCAAGTATCCAAGGATCGGTCCCGAATTCCCTTAATTTTTTTTTGGTCTCGTGATCTCGTCTCGAGCTTTTTTCATCACGAATCACTAATTTAATCGGCGAACGATTGTGTCTGCTAATTGAAATTAAAATAAAATTTGCTATCATGTTTCAAAACTTTGTCACTTTGTACTTTTTTTTCAATTCAATATGTATGTAGACTATCTAATGAGAATATATGAGTAGTTAGTTCTTGAAAAACATTGCAAAATATTGCACATTTGGTCACAACATCCCCTTATAAAGTAACAATTATGAGTTAAAGCCGAGCTTACAAACTGTGGCCATTAGCACAACTGATACAAAATATTTTGACGTTTACTGCGAGAAAATATGTATGGGTCCTTGGGGATGGCGTGCATTAGAGCCATAGAAACAGTGTGACAAAGCCAATGGCAGACAGCTCGGAAGATCGATTCGATTTATGCGTTTTTTGCGGAAACACAATAGGGTGTATTTATCGACAGATAATGGGATCGAGGAACATTTGGCGGGAATCGTCATTTGGTAATGTGGTTAGTTACGGTGATCAGAATCACATGTCACGTTGGAGTCATCAATGTTTCTTTACTATGTTTAAAAGTAGGATCATCTTTCTAAGTAAAGCAACATCGCATCGGTCACAGCTTAAGTACCTAGATACCACTTAAGAATTAACGTTAGTTGGCGATTAAGTTACTTTTCGGTGGTTTTCCGTTAGGATAAGATATCTGATGTTTCTCTCGCCATGATGCTCAGCAATCAAGAAGTTTAAAATTTTCTTTTCGAGGCCACGTAAATTCCAGTTCACAATACGCATATCATCAATCTTCGTTGATAGGATACTTACGTTCGAAGATAACTATCATGTGAAAATAAAAATACTAGTTTCTTTGGACTCAATTTACGTCAAGAATGCGTCAGGGAGATATCCGCAAGTCTATACTTCGTCATTCTTTTATCTTAGGAGTAAGATAATGTTAGTTTAATGCAGCTTTCTTCTTTTGTAGTTGGTGACTAAGTGATTAATTTGGACCATCAAACTTGACAGGCGACGATGGATGTGGAAAAAAATATTTTCATCTTACATCTGAGCGACGCGATGCAGGATGCGTGCGTAATAAAAAGTAGATTTAACGTTTTCAGCGGTTCGCCTAAATCGCTACCAGTATATTCTGAGCTCTGATAGCTCGATGAGCTATAGCGTCGTGGTTTATTTAGTAAGGAGTTGTAAGGGGCACAGCGGGTCATAGTGCATTGGTGTGGTTGTAAGAATCGGCTGACGAGTCGGTAGTGTTGTGATTTACAACTTCCTGAGTGAGCGGGCGTTACGTTGGCACTGCATTTGATGGCACTGGACTGAGCCACATAATGCTAACTAGTTACGATGCAAGATTTACGTCCTCTTTTAATGTTCTGTACATTGACTGCAGAGAATGTTTGGTAAAGCAAGAAAATTATGCGCAGATAATTTATAACCTTCGGGAAGATAAATATAAGTTATTAAATAACCGTAAGCAATGGGTCAAACTAGAAAAACAAAGAGAAGACTTTGTTTCTCTAGAAAGGTTCATTTTAAATACGAGTTTCTTTTGTAAACTTGTGAAACTTGTAATTTGAGACATGACGTAGTTAACAATTATGTCTTTGTCAAATACGGCTCTACCATGTAACAATCACGGCCTCATTGCTTATTTAAGCCCATATTGTGTACTTAACGTCTGAAGTCTGACTGATTGTGTGTTTCTATTGTTCCCAGGCTGGGTAATAATGCGAGTTATACTTAGCAGTAATTTCATAAAATATGAAGACGCACTTTTGATTCAATTTCAATAAGCGGTTCTAGACAAGTTTAGCGCTTCGTATTAGTTCACACAGCAGAAATAAATACAATAGAAATGCCTGTGAATTTTCACATTCATTTAATGTCGCAAACGCCTAAATACATTATTAAATAAAAAAAATGTACATACAGGAATGCATCGCGTAATGCGGCGGCACTACCAAAGAGATCGCCCGCAATTTTTGAGCCACAGCGAGAAAGCCAATAACGGCCTTTTCATGTTTCCCGGCCGCTTTCATACTCTCAAGCACTCGCTTTGCTAAGTCACTGATTGATATCGCGACATGATCGAAAACCTATGCACTTTGAACCGAAGGCATAATGCGAACAAAATGGCGGTAGCGGCAAGCGCTTTGTACAATGCCAAAGCAAGCCGGATGCGGATAGTATAGTTTTATATGTTAAAAACAAGTCTTAGTTTTATCAAGTTGAATAATCAGAGTAAGGAACCCCAGTAATTTTATATTAGTGTTTGCCTCGCAGTCTCCGACTACCGGTTGTCTTGCAATAGAGTTACCTACCGCTTTTGAGATTTTTGGGAAGTCGTGTAAAAATATAAGAAAGGAAATTACTTCTAGGACTATTTGATTAGCTTGTCTATACATGATGAAATGTTGTTTAAAATCAGAAAATTCCTATCACGTTTATAAGAAGGAAACTGCAGAATAAATAAATGAAAAATAAAATACTTTTTCCATAAGGTGCTGTGGGTTAGCTCATACTCGTATTCTGCTCCGGTTCGCAATATTTTAAATAAAGCTTAGGAAAATACTTACATATAAAAAATAACTTTTACTACTACATATGTACTTTAAAAATCAAAATTAAATGCGCTGTAGAGCCCGATTTAGTGCAATTGTACCTGCGTAAGTAGGACCTGGGGCCAATTGCATAACTAAATACAAGCAAATAGTACCTATTAGTGAATTTCAATACAAAATAGCTAATATAATAGCTTGTAATTTGTTATGCAACTGGGCCCTGGTATCTTTCATGGTGTGATGCATCATAGCTCATGATGCTGTGCAACTAATAATGCTTCTTATCTGTGCTAGTTTTTTCCAAAGTTTCAAACTCTTATTTTGAAAACTTGTCTCAACCTGTTGATTATCTACCACCACTAGTCGTCAACTATTTTAGTCCATATCAGTCTTAAATTAGGAACATGTATCCTTTTCTGTGTAAAACCTTTATCTACATATTTCCGAATTCTGTTATCAGCATGCGCGCGTGTAAAATTAAAAACATTTCGTCTAACGACCTTTCTGATAGGTAGGATGCAACGATGACGTCATAGAGTGAGTAACGCCAAGTCTGGCTGATAAGCTTACTTATCGGAGCCTGCAGGTAGAGGCATAGAACAAGGGTGCCGGTGATAAAAAAACTGATTACAATCTTGAAAAGGATGGCACGCAGTGCGTGAGGATTATGCACTTCCGTGCCATTTGTCGTCGATTGATTGAGTGCAAAAAGGTAATTATATTGCCTCATGATATTTACTTAGATAAGAAAATAACAGCATCGTTTTATTGTTAGTAGGTATTGCATTAAATTAAAATACAGTGCTACAAACAGCAGTAGCATTAAGTGAAACTTGCTCTACTTAAACTCTGTCTAGCTAGTATTGCCACAATGTAAGAGTATCACTTTTCACTATACAAAGCCGCGTCCAGCTAATCATAAGTTTTAAAAACAGATTGGTCACACGCTTTTCAGCGGAGATTCTATTGAAGTTTTGATTAAAGCTAAACAAACAAAGTACCGCCATGTTTATAAAAGCTCGCAAAGCTCGCTTCTGTTCATGCCAATCTTGCGGCGAGCAACTTGTTGCCGTTGTGAACTTTTAAGAAAAACGAGAGGTGTATATCGGAGCGCTCTGTCAGGGGAGGAGCCCGCGCGGGGAGCCGGCCGCGCCGCCGGTCGCTCAACTCGCTGCACGCCGTCACTCACTCAGTCGGTTCCCACACGCTGTCGGGAGTGGTGTGTCTCGCGCGCTTCTCCGCTCGATCCGTTATGTGTCGTACTTCGTAACAAGTTTGACGGGAAATTCGTGAAGTTTTCCGAGCGCGACCGCGATGTGCGCGTCAACAGCGAACCAAACAGTGACGATTTAATTTAAGTGACAGTTGAAAAGTGAGCCGTTCGAGATGTTATCGATGGGATTATTGGCGGTGTGGTGGTCCGCGTGGTGTTGGATGTTTCTGTGCGCAGGCGGCGCATCGCTGACGAGCCGGGTGGCGGAGGCGCCGCAGGAGTGCGAGTGGCAGCGCGTGTCGGGCGGCGCCGGCGAGCCCACGCGCGTGCAGCTGGCGTGCTCGCTGCGCACGGCGGCCGGCGCCACCGACCTGCTCGCCGGCCTCAGCGCCTCGCAGGCGCAGCGCATCACCGCGCTAGACCTGCACTGCACTGATGTCCTCTTCTTCGAAAGCTCCCTCGACATCGGAAGAAGGAAAGAGGAAGGAACGGAACTTCTTTCGCGGTTCCACAACCTGAAAGAACTGCGAATAGAATCCTGTAAGATACGATACGTGCCGTCGGCTGTGCTCTCGCCGCTCAGTGGATTGCGCGCTTTAAGCATACGGACTCATAACACGGATTGGTCGGCCATGTCAATGGAGTTTCATAGAGATACGTTCAGAGGATTGACCGACTTGAGGTCTCTCGATTTGGGTGATAACAACATTTGGATTTTGCCTTCTGAGATATTTTGCCCGTTGTATAACTTGAAAGAGTTAAACGTTACTCAGAACAGGTTGCAAGACATCTCTAACCTGGGATTCTCGGACTGGGGTAACGGCCCCACCGCCCCCGGTAAATCGTGCAACACGGTATTGGAAACATTGGAAATGTCACACAACGAAATTAGCGCGCTGCCAGATAACGGCTTATCGAGTTTACGCGCTCTTCAAAAGTTGTTTCTGCAAAATAATAGAATATCAAATGTAGCTGATCGTGCATTCGTCGGCCTGAGTGATTTACAAATACTTAATTTGTCTACGAACGCTTTAACGGCTCTACCGCCTGAAATGTTCCAGTCGTCAAGAGACATTAAGCAAATATATTTGAACAATAACTCTCTGAGTGTGCTCGCACCTGGACTCTTGGAAGGATTAGATCAGTTGCAAATATTAGATTTGTCGGTGAACGAGCTGACGAGCGAGTGGGTCAACAGAGACACTTTCTCTGGATTAGTTCGTCTCATAGTTTTGAACTTATCTCATAACAGAATTACTAAAATTGATGCGCTATTGTTTCAAGATTTAAACAATCTACAATTTCTAAGTTTGGAGTTTAATAACATAGCGCGTATCGCAGATGGCGCATTTTCCAACTTGAAGAATCTCCACTCACTTTCGCTGGCTCATAACAACATTATAGAAGTAGATAGCAGCCATTTTTCGAATCTGTATGTACTAAACCAATTATTTCTCGACGGGAACAGAATAACAAAAGTGGACCTACGTTCGTTCGAGAACATAACGAAGCTCCACGATTTAGGCCTCAGTGGAAACCAGTTATCCGAGGTACCGGAAGCTATAAAGACGTTAAGATTCTTGACATCTCTGGACTTAGGCATGAATAGAATTACGAAAGTAACGAATACGCAATTTGAAGGATTAGACGATTTATATGGCTTACGTCTGGTGGGAAACAAGATTGAAAAAATATCAAAGGATACTTTTGTTGCCCTGCCGTCCTTGCAAATACTAAATTTAGCTTCGAACAATATTGATCAAATAGACGACGGTGCTTTTTCATCAAACCAGCAATTAAAAGCTATCGGACTAGACGGAAATAAATTAGTAGATTTGAAAGGAATATTTACAAACACACAACCTCTTGTTTGGCTCAACGTATCAAACAACGAGCTACTTTGGTTTGATTACAGCCACATTCCTTCAAATTTGGAGTGGCTTGACATGCATGAAAATAAAATCGAGAAACTTGAGGACACTTACGGAGTCAAAGAGTCTTGTAATGTAAAGATGCTTGACGTCAGCCACAATAAAATAAGAAATATTGACGAATTTTCATTCCCAAGCAGTATTGAAACAGTCGTTTTGAATAATAATCATATCGAAAAAATAAATCCCGGCACTTTCCTGCAAAAGTACAACCTCAACAAAGTCATGATTTATTCAAATAAGATAAAAACACTCGAAGTCGGCGCTTTTGCTATATCAGCTGTTTCAGAGGAGAAAGACTTGCCAGAGTTCTATATAAGTGAAAATCCATTTGTATGTGACTGCACAATGGAATGGCTGCAGAGAATTAACCAATTAAGCGACCTTAGGCAGCGCCCGAGAGTAATGGATTTAGAAAGTGTAAGGTGCTCTTTAACACATTCACGAACAAAATTGGACGTGCTTCTGCTCGAGGTCAAATCTTCTGAATTTTTGTGCGAGTATGATTCACATTGTTTCACTTTGTGCCATTGTTGTGACTTTGACGCCTGTGATTGCAAGATGACTTGTCCAGATAGGTGCTCGTGTTATCATGATCTCACCTGGAGCTCCAACGTAGTCGATTGTTCGCGCGCTGGCTACGATCACGTACCGGACCGAATACCGATGGACGCGACCGAAATATACTTGGATGGAAACGATCTCAAAGAATTAGGCAATCACGTTTTCATTGGTAAAAAACGACTACAAGTTTTGTATCTCAATAACAGCAATATAAACACAATACAAAATAGAACATTTAACGGCATCGAATCGTTAAGAATACTCCACTTGGAAAACAATAACTTGGAAGTTTTGAGGAATACCCAATTTACGAAGTTACAGAATTTAAATGAGCTTTACTTGCAAGAAAACAAAATAAAAATAATAGAAAATGATACATTTAATTACCTGCCCTCGTTGGAGCTCTTGGACCTTGACAATAACGGCTACGTTGATTATATGCCTTGGCGCGTCATTACGGACAACAATCCTCGCACGCGGGTGTCCGTCGACGGCAATAACTGGATATGCGATTGTAAAGACGTGGCTCAGCTGAATCAATGGCTGATTAAAAAATCAAAAGACACCGAAACCATGATGTGCTACTTTGCTCACGGCCAGCCAATGAATAAAACCATCGCAACCGTAGCTAAGGAATGTGTATCAGACACTACTACCGAAGAAACAGAGACCGAGACCCTAAAGCGATTATTCATTGAGTCGAATGACGGCGTGGAAAATTACATACCATATATCGCAGTAGTGCTCATAATAGCAATTATTCTTTTACTAATGTGCGCTCTACTCTTCATGTTCAGAGAGGACTTTAAATTATGGATGCATTCGAGGCATGGCGTTCGCGTGTTTAGTTCGACGCCTAAAGACATGAACGATAACAAAAACAAACGTTTCGATGCTTTCTTTGTGTACAATCCGCGGGATGAAGATTTCGTGACTCGCGCAGTTAGTTCCGAGTTAGAGAATTCCGGTCACTCCTTGTGTTTGCAGCACAGAGACTTGCAGCTTATTGAAAGACGCTCCGGCGATAGTTTAGTGAGTGCATCGGAAAGTTCTAAGAGACTCGTGATAGTGTTATCGATAAACTTTTTACAGCAGGAGTGGTACGCGCCCGAGTCAAAAGCGGCCGTTCAAAGTGCTATAAACTCAGTGAACATTAGACACCGACGTCAAAAGATAATATTCCTAGTGACGACTGACTTGAGTGCCATAAATATAGATCCGGATCTAAAAGTCTTGCTCAAAACGTGTACAGTGATAGTGTGGGGTGAGAGAAATTGTTGGGAAAAGCTAAATTTTCGGTTACCGGACGTGGACGTGACTTTGCCGAATCGGACGCTTCATAACGCGAATAATATTAAGACGGGGAATAGGGAAGGGTTCGGGCGGCACGGGAATTTGAGGTACACTGCGCCTCCGACGTCGCAGGATCCCTGGTACAAGTACGGGATGGCGCCGCCTGTGCTGATGATGTCGAGTCCTATGCACTCGACCAGCGCGAGCGCAGAGGTGTCCGCGCGTAGCACCGAGGACGAGACGTGTTCGGTTGCCAGCAGCGAAGGCGGCCGTCCCGACGACCGTCTCGCCCACCACCATAGCTACGTCTCCATAGACAACCACCAGTGCGAAGAACGACCTCTCAGGCCCGTACAACAAATACCCATGTCCAACACTAGGCCTAATAACATGAGAAAGACTTACTTTGTATAATTTATTATTATGTGATCTATCATGTAAATATTCTGTAAATAATTGTAATATAGAGTTAAGTATAATTAAAGTTAACAAACGCACGTTAAAAGTACCTATGAATAACACTTTAAAGAATACATTTTAGTTAGCAAATTTTGGTGCTGTATTAAAATTAAAATGTGAACATTAAACATATAGTTTTGTCTATCTGGGCTTAATGTGCTAGTACTGAAAGTACCCAAGAGATAGGGACTGTATTTAATCGTACCGATTTG
The DNA here is from genome assembly GCA_947563465.1 of Archips xylosteana. Taxonomy (NCBI): domain Eukaryota; kingdom Metazoa; phylum Arthropoda; class Insecta; order Lepidoptera; family Tortricidae; genus Archips; species Archips xylosteana. The sequence goes on from OX387356.1 coordinate 7,629,963, forward strand.
TCGCATTTATCATGTATTTGTACCTGTCAGCTTATTTTCTCTTAACTTTGTAAACATGTTTGCCGTAGAGCCATAACATTCCTCTCGTTATAATGAATAATGTATGTAAGGACGTAACTGGTATTTTAAGGTTCCTGATTAATTTTAGTCCTGGCAGAATAAGACAGGTTTATCGATAAAATTTGTGATAATGTTTAGGTACTTATGATGAACAATGACGAACGTTGTAGATTATGAATGTAAAAATACTTTAAGGCGTATAGTTCGTTTGTTTCAAACATAATAATGATTGTAAATATATTGTTTTGAAACTAGAATGGAAATGGATGTAACCGTTAAAGAGAGAAGGCGATATGAGTGAAACAATCGGACTGAAGTTGTTAAAGAACTGAAATGTACCCTAGTCAATTGTAAATAGCTAGTTTTATCAAAATAAGTACATAATTTGTGATGTAATTTTTAGCTAGACTATGAAAATTTTCGTATTTATTACGCTTCCAATCGCAGAGTATAAATAAAATAATATTTTATCTACTATACGGAATTTCATTAATATTTTCCTGTTCGCATAGATATTTCAATAAGCGGTCGTTTCCCTCTGCTTTATGAAGTCGTAGTTTCGTAAACTTCATATTTCCCATAACGCTGAATGACTGACGACGTAGCATTCTCAATTTACTATTAATAAACACATACACTTCTAAAGTCCATAGCTTCGTATCTACCATCAGCAGTGATGATTGAATAGAGACTAACGTCGAAAAAACCTCATCGGCATAGCTAATCAATTTACCGAATCGCTTTGTTCGCCCATCCACAGACAAATGTATAAATATTTATTTTTATCTAAAGTGATCGAGTCGGATAAGATCACGCCCCTGGCCGGTACGATTTTAATTTAAAAAGCGGGCGCGACAGTGCGCTCGCGCCGCTAGCCCGCTGCGAAACTATAAATCATCTTCCGCCGGCCAAGACGGATGAATAAACAGCATTTTAATTGACTTTTGAGTACACGATGTCTCTTCATCGTTAGCTGTCCCGCATGGAAGTAGATCACTCGTAGTATACCACAGCAACTGGCAACAGGCGGTTAAATTCATGATTCACGATCAAGATATTCACTCAATCAGAACATTTTATATCTATTTCAAACCATTACCTTTACTTGAGTGCTATTTCACAATATTACAAGAAGTAACTATTTGTAATCAAGTGTGACATATCACACTATAAAGAGGCAAGGTGTCGAGTTCTACGTGTAAGAATAAACCTAAAAAGTTTGGAACATTAACGAGTAACATAGCTACGCGAAGATCGTATAATTTAGTAATGAGCCTTATCAATTTCTTAACTCTACCTACCACAGAGTTTTGATATTTCTTGAAAGATACTTTCATTGCCCAATGTTTTAATAAAACTAGCCAATTGCGTGTCGGGCCACACGAAGTGTAGGGTTCCGTACTAATATTCAATATTAACTTTTAATCGACTATTACTCGTTACCTTGTAAAACCTACTAGATAAACTGTCATAGTTCTCATTTTAAATTCGTTATACAAGGTAAAATTTTAAACACAATACAAAATTAGTGATTCTATCTCAATTAATATGCTCTCACTATCGAATTATGATGCATAAACTCAATTGTTTAAATTAGTCTGATTAAATTTAGGATGTTTCAACTTTGTGGAAATTAAATCACTAACTCAATATAGGTACATATAGACACCTCTAATTATGATAAGACTAATTAAAACAATTGAGGTAAGGCATTATATTGCCTTATATTATATTGCATTTATAATGCCGTGGTGGCCTAGCGGTTTGACCTATAGCCTCTGAAGCAGAGGGTGTGGGTTCAAATCCCGGCTCGCACCTCTTAAGTTTTTCGGAATTTAAGCATGTGCGAAATTACATTTGAAATTTACTATGAGCTTGAAGGAAAAACATCGCGGGGAACCTGCATACACCTGCGAAGAAATTCAATGGTGTGTGCGAAGTTTCCAATCCGCATTGGGCCCGCGTGGGAACTGCGGCCCAACCCCTCTCATTCTGAGAGGAGGCCTGTGCCCTGCAGTGGGACGTATATAGACTGGGATGATGATGATGATGATTATGTAAATTGTTAGGTCGTAAATATTTTGCAAACAGTGCCCAAAATTAAAAATAATCTTAGGAAACTACTAGCATTATTGAAAGACCTATCCGACACTATGGGTTTAGACGAGGATTAAATTCATTCCATCTTTACGTATAGGGGATACTTCCCCGTAAATTTTGACTTTCAAGATTGTGGTAAAATGACAGCCTCCTAGCATTAACAGTCTTTAAGCTAAGTTGCGGGCGGATAGATAGACAGAACTTTGAGCGACAATATGAGGGTTCCTTGTAGAACTACGGAACCCTGATAAAAAACCAACGACAAGGGCCAAAATGTTGAGAAATGTTACAAACTTTAGAATAGCCGTTAAAGGATAAGATATTGAAACGTCTCAATCAAATTGTAACATTATCGGGCTAGGATTCGAATATCAAGTGTCGTGCATAGCCTTTGCCCTGGGATCTAAATCGTGGTGATCAAGCCGCACTGAGTCCGGACGTGCAGCCATCTATTTGTGCCAACACTGTCCGAAGTCGACCACTCATCACCTTTTTTCTCCTCTGCCGTGTAACATGATACCCGATCGTTTATAGGCGTCGGCTATCCCAAACCCGTTCTAAATGGTTTTGAGACATGGTGAACTTAGGTGGGAAATATCCAAGCTCTAGGTGACAATTGATTATATCTGTCCTGCGGAGACAAAAAGCGGAATCACCCGATTAGTTTTGTCGCGAGCGTAGGCTTGGAAACAATAGATTGGTTCTGGTTTATGATTCTAAAAACGTTTATGTCCCTATAAACAGCCTTTTGGCTTTCGCTGGAGTTTAGGTCGTGATGTTATCGGTACCGACAGGTTTATTACGAAAGCGTTGATGGCGGCTTTTATGAAAATGAATAAAGACATCATAGGTCATAAAAATGCGAGCGTGGTGTTAAATTTTTGCAGCATCATAAATCTATGATGACAGATCATTGTTGATTATAAATTCAAATGAGCTGGTAAAATTTAAAAGCTATCAAAGAATGTATTTGTAAGCTCATCTTTATTATGTAACTTAGTGTATAACGATACTGTTGATGTGAACCTCTCAAGTCGTAATCACGATAATATTGATATCCGATACGTAAAGTTTCTGTTAGATGCTGGTTATGTTATTTTGAGAGTTCAGCGTAGGAGTAAGGTATCGTAAACGGTAGTAATAAAATAACTTTTTCTGATGACTTTATTTAACACAAATTCCATAGTTTAAGTACGTCATAACATAGTAACGTGATAGAACACCCGGGCAGAGAGATTGCGGAGGTCGCTCTAATCGATTATGAGATAAGTTTAAAATGTTGTAATTTAATTAATAATCGGCTTACGTTAGCAAATTTAATTAGTAACCAGTACCAATTTGAATTCCTAATTTTAAGTCAATAGCGCCCAAAGGCCATAGGTAGGCCCAAGATCAATAATTAGTAAGCTACTGCTTAACCTACATACCGTAACTAGCCAGGTGGTTTCAGCCAAATAATAGTGTCCTATCAAAGATTAATTCTGTGGAAGTTAACAAGTTATTACAGAAGTGGCCATAGCCGAGAGCCCACGTTTGTAATTATTAGTGCTGCAGCTGTTTCCGCCGATGGGAGGAGTCAGAGTTTTTTGAATAAATGTTCCACCGTTATTGGTCGAGGGAAAGGAAGACACACAGGGATTATAAATTTAAATTCACCAGGGAAATAGTCCGCGACGTGTTGAAGGCGAAGAATGTGGCACATGTGTTCTGCTTATAATTAGGTCGTTAGGTTGCAATTTTTTTTTGTAAATATTGAAAATTCAGTCAATGCATCTACGTAGTTAAATGACAGCCGGGAATTTCGTAAAATACCGAGCTCGAAGTTGTAGGCTCCTGTCTGCCTAACTATGCGTAGCGTAGCCTATACTAATTCGAGTACTTATCTACCTCAAGCGATGATTAGATATTTGCTTTTCTGGCGTTTATCTACTCTGCTCCTACGAGTTACAAGTCTTACTTAACTCCGCCAATTCTCGTGTTACTAACTTCGAAATTCAACAGCAGCGGTTTTATTTAATTAACTCTTGACTTTTAGAGCTAATTAAAAATAATGTTGCCCAAATACGCGTAAGTTTTGGCAGTTGCGTCTATTTCTGTCGAGTTATTACAGCTCGTTAATCCACCGCAACGGTCTTGGGTGGTTTTCGAGATCGAAGCCTGATAACTGATTTAATTTTAATTATTATCATTGATCAGTGAGCACCTAACCCCTAATTTCTATTTTTAATAAGTTTTTATGTTTTTCAACATCGGAAACATCTGTAGGCCATTAGTCATACAAATCCTCGCCATTAAGGAGGAATTTTATCTTTGCTTTTGGAGGAAGGATGGGGACGAGATAGTGCAGGGGTGATCCAGATCCTGGTTTTGCGGATATAATGCGTAGTTATTATTAGTTAGTTACTACGTATAAGTATAACTTGTATAGGTAGGTTAGATATGTAATTCAATTAACAAAAAATTAAGTTTTCTGTACCAAGAATAATAATTAACTGTTAATAATATTTTTGGAGTTTGTTTAAAATTGAAAATGAATACCTACATCAAGAACAGGTTGTTATTTAATTTGTCCTATCGTGTGCCACAAAATACACGGTAAGAGCTGTTTCAGGATTTTTTAAAATCTAATCTCATATATAAAATTCTCGTGTGGCGGTGTTTGTTACCAAACTCCTCCGAAATGGCTCCACTGATTCTCATGAAATTTTGTGTGCATATCGGGTAGGTATGAGAATCAGCCAACATCTATTTTTCATACCCCTAAATGTTAAGGGTGGTTCACCTCTTATTTTTTTCTAATAAATCAATGAACGCCGGCTGCATACACGAAAAAGGATGACGCAATGTAAGTACATGAGCGGCGTAGGCCATTTGCAAGAGAGAGGCGAACGCGTTGCAAGAGGATGTATGAGGATGGGTTTCATTTTTTTTTGCCTCTACTCTAAGGCGGAACAAAGTTCGCCGGGTCAGCTAGTACATATATAAAAATCTCGTGTCACGGTGTTTGTTATCGAACTCCACCGGAACGGCTTGACCGATTTTTATGAAACTTTTTTCTCCATATTCGGTAGGTCTGAGAATAGGTCGTAGGCTATTTTTTATATCTACCCCTTTTCTTCGCAGACTGAGTCACGGGCAACAGCAAGTAATGTTATAGAATGCAGTATGTTAGTTTAGTTGAAAACTCTCGGAAAAACTGTAATAGAAATAAAATTACTTTACCATAAACGATACATTATTGCGTATGAAATTCGGGCAATCGATAGAAACCAGTATAACACGGTGTTTTGCATTTAAAAGATACAACTGTAGATTTCAACGCACCTATTCAGAGTGTAATCAATGTTTTCGTCTTAAATTATCAAGATTTAGACGAGATATTGACAAGCATAATCCTTGATAGCGTTTATCTCCTACTTTCTTCACTTACATTTAGATTTGGAGGACACGACATATTATATATCAATAAGAACGTACCTACTGAAAGGCCGAAGCGTACACAAACACTTATTTGCTAAGAAATATACGACGGCACGATTACGATTACGACTATTACGATTTGGATTTGGACGTGTACGCAAAGGACTGGCCTACAGTTGCGCCAGACCGGGAGTTGTGGAAGTCGAGTGGGGAGGCCTTTGCCAAGCAGTGGGATACTACAACAGGCTAATAAAAAAATAAAAAATGAATATATGTAAAAAAATCCTGGCCTATATAAATATATCTTTGACGCGGCTTACAAACCAACGCCGTACATTTTTCTATGGTGCGTGCGTATTTAGCCTGCCAGTGACCATTTGCCGATGAGAAAATCAGACATGTGGCTCTCAACAATACAATACTATTTTTTAAGTGGCGATCGATATTCTAACAACAAACCACAACAAAGGAGGTTAGTTGAAACCCCACCATATGCGCAGATTTACTTGGGGTTGCACTTGTCACAAAAAAATAATTGGCTTGAATTAAATATTATGCTGATCACGGCACGGACCGCAATGTGTTGGCCCTTTGATTTCTACAATGGTTCGTTAAAATTATCTGGAAGTTTTTTTTATACAGGGTGGACAAATAAATTACATTGTTAAAAGTAGGTAAGTATTAATTTTAACAATTTGAATATGTATATTTAGGCCAGTGGTTCAAAAAGTGCTAATAAGAGATATTTTTTTAGACAGCTAAAAATGCACTTTTATTAGTTTATTACGCATCCATATCATCTACTTTTCGCAATGTCTGGGCCGAGTAAAATTCATTTGCCAATATTATAAATGCGAAAGTATTTGTGTATGTGTGTTTGTTGGACAGATTTGGATGAAATTTTATATGTAGATAGCAGGATGTCCGCAATAACTCAATTGCTATTTTTTATTCCAATATTCCCAGGGGATCGGAATGTATGCATTCGAAATCCTGAAATCTCAACTGCTAAGACTAAAAATATTAAATTTTGCACAAGAGCTCTCCATACTCAAATAAAAATAATAGTAAATTATGAAGAAAAGTTGTAATTTTTCGGGATTTCCCTTGAAAATGTTGCAAACTTTCGGAAATTCATTTGTTTGCCAGACTCGTAAGCGACGCCGCGGGTTAACCCAACTAAATAAAACGGTGCCCTAAACTGGTCATCCATCAGCTCAAAGAATCAACTGAACCTATGTATATTAGACTAGCCTTCCGTCCGCAGCTTCGCCCGCGATAAATTAATTTTCCCGTAGGAAAAGGTATTTCCCCGTAGGAAAAGGTATTTTCACTCACTGATAATGTAGCTTTCTAACGGCAAAAGAATTTTTGAAATCGGTCCAGTAGTTTCGGAGCCTAGTATACAATGCAAACAAACAAAGAAACAAATAATCAAATCTTTCGCTGTTATTTGTTTTGTAATTGCACATTTTATTCTAAGATATCATATCACATTATGTTAATTTTATTCCTAGGGATACTCCGCAGTTGCTTTCGCCGACGATGCCCTCGCGCTCTCCCTTTGCATTCCACCGCCGAGCTGCTGCGGCTTCCTCCAGCTTTTTATTTCGGTCACGGTCCTTGAATTACGTAATTAGCGGTGGCTTATTGGTAATTTGGAGGCATCCTGTCGCTCTCTAACCTGATTAAGTACCTACTTCCATGAATAATAAAACTCCTTATATTTTTCAAAGCTAGTGGTGAAGACCCTAATTTTACGCACCGTGTTCCTGTTTTGACCTTTACGAAAAGTTACTGCTGCATGAATAAAAAAGTGGTTTGGTTATCAGCGTGGAACTTAATTGCGTGCACTTGCGTTGGTTGGCAATAAAAAATCAATTAATAACAAGTGGCCGCAAGTGCGACCTTCATCATTCAAACATGTTATTACGTGATACTTTGTGCAGAGACGCACCCCTACATAATTTTGTGTTCTTTATGAACGGGACCCCCATAAATAAAGTGCACATTTGGCATCGGGCAGACAAAAGGTTAAAAAAGCGAGTCACATAAAAAACATCCGCTGTTATCTATTAGTATCTAGTTAGTGTTACACGTACAGATGTTACAGAAATAATAATCCGGCGGCGCGGCGCGGCATCACGAATCGGTAACACGTAAAAAAATGTTCCCCTTACCTGAACGGTACCCTTAAGACAGAAGGAATTTGTTCCGTTAAATTAAATAGACGGAAATAGTCTTCAAGTGAGGATTTACATTTTTAATGTTGACACATTAGATTTTAAGTCCCGTTTACTTAAAACCCTAAGCACCCATGTTATTTTTTCTGGAATAAATAATACCACCTCGTTTCTTTATCTTGACATTCGAATCCAGAAACTTTTAAAATATACACTGCTCTGAACATGTCGTCTACATACAAGTTCTGTTGATTTACGTAATAAGTAAGTACACAAAGTTTTATGTTACAATAAAAAAAAACAAGCGCACGCGATATCTATAAATCGTATACAGAAGCAAGTAACAAGTTGTCCGACATTTCCTGTTTTGCGACACACCCATCTGCAATTGCTAACAAATCATATACAAAAATATCGCATTACGGTTTGCGTTCGCTTTTATAAAGCGCGGATGTTCGACGTTTGGGAGATTTAGGGGTGCCTTTTTATGTCTTTTGGTGCGTATTAAGGGATATTAAATGACTGCGGCTGAGGCCAATTAATGCAAGGCTCACAATGGCTTAGGATGGGCGTGCAACCGAGTTCCGACCGGAAAGGTTTGATCGAGAAGCACAATCGAATGAAACACGATCCTCGCGAAGAGAGCCCCACCTGTGCCGAACATCCAACGTTCGGGAGCCAGGCCAATGAATGCGTACACGTTTTTTTTTCGCAAAACTTTGCGCATTTCAAAGTCTGCCTGCATATTTAGAATTTTTAAATTCTTAAATTTTTCTCGTTGATTTTTAAATAGGTACTATACACATTTATAAAAACACACACAAATCATACACATTTATGAGCCACCTTTGAGTTGTCCAATTAAGAATAGTAATACAGTTAGTATAGAATCTACTGGGTGTGTGTAGAGATTTCAGCAAAGCAGAGAGCGCTGTGTGTAACTAATGAACAAGCCCTTCAGCTTTCAGGCGGCGTGTTCGTGCCCAAGTTTGACGTGAGAGGGCGCTACGGTTCAACACGTACTGTAGAACCTCATGAAATTAAGCTTATACATTTAGCATGTAGAAACGACGTAGGTACGAAGCTCAGACCATGTGATAATAGATACCCTAAGACTCTAAGGACTGGTTTTTCAATGCTCAGTTAACGGTATCTGTGAGATAAATGTAAGCTCTGTTATTTTTTCCTATGACTTGTGAAAAGAAAAGCGATAGTTTTAACTGACGGATACTTTTATCTGGGGATTGAAAATGGGCCCTAAAACATTTAAGGGCATTTTAAAAAAAAGCGCACCCTTTACTTTTTTTCAAATGAGGAAACTTTGGGGTTTTCTTACTCAGAATCAAGAGCACAGTTTTTTTATGAGTTTTCATGAGTCCCAATTTTTTTGTTAGTTTTGGGATGTTTTTTCATACAGTTTATACAGCTCGTCACAAAACTGACACAAAAAAATCGTATGGAAAATAAGGAGTATTTTTACGAAAAAGGTACACATTTTTTTGAAAATGCCCTTAAATAGCTCACCTACTATCTCCGAAATTTTAATAACTTTGGACTATCCTATTTATATGTCAATTTGGTTCCTGGGCCGCTGTAAAACATCTTACTTTTAGCATAAACGCGAAAGTTTTTATGGATGCATCTACGGATATTTGTTACTCTTTCACGCTAAAATAGTTTGACGGATTCTGATGAAATTTGAAATAAAAATAGTTTACATACTTTTCCCCCAAAAGGCCGTGGTGGCTTAGTGGTTTGACATATGGCATCTCAAGCAGAGGATCCCGGCACGCAGTTTACCGGAATTTATGTGCGAAATTACATTTGAAATTTACCATGAGCTTTCCGGTGAACGAAAACATCGTGAGGAAACCTATATACATCTGCGAAGAAATTCAACGGTGTATGTGAAGTTCCCAATCCGCACGGGGCCCGCGTGGGAACTACGGCCAAAGCCCTCTCATTCTGAGAGGATGCAGTGGGACGTATATTGGCTGGGATGATACTTTTCTATTTTTTTCCTTCCTTTTTTTCTCGGGATACCTATAAACGAATTCATTGCAGACGGAGTCCCGGGCAACAGCAATAATTTTATTTGTCTCCTAGCTTTTGCCGGCGGCTTTACGTAAAATATCACTATGACAAGGTTCTGGTGCAGCCTCGGTATTAAATTGGTTGACTGTTGACTGTCACGGTTTATTTATCCCTCAACTTAACTAATTACTACGATATAATTAAACCATTAATAAAAAAGCAAGTCGCTTGCGCCGTGGAAAATAATTACACTATAATTTTTAAATTAACTCAAACAAAACCAACAGCACAAGCATTGTGCCAGATCACGGGCCTATTAAGGGTAGTAATTTATATAGTGAATGACATTTAATACCCCGGTGATAAATTTTAAATATCGTGCGCGGCGAGACTCCGCCTTGTGGGGGGTTAAGCGAATAATTGTGCAGCGAGTCTCCTGCCCAGTATGTTATCCTTTAATAGCCCCCTTACAAGAACTTACCTTTAATTGCCCAATTTTTAATGTCTTGACACTAGGAGGTCTCCGCGTTGATACCTTTAATATTGAGCTGCACGCGTTCCCTCGATATCGCGTTTGGACTGTCATTTATCACTGCCCAGTGTACTCAGTGAGTAGTTTAGTGTGTTAGTTTTTGACTTGACTGTACGATTTTGAAAGCCTTCGCGTTGGCTCGATATCATCATCATCCCAGCCAGTATACCCACCCACTGGAGGGCACTGGCCTCAGAATGAGAGGGCTTGAGCTGTAGTTCCCACGCAAGCCCAGTGCCGGTTGGGAACTCCACACGCACCATTGAATTTCTTCGCAGGTGTGTATAGGTCTCTTCACGACATTCTTCACCGTTGGTTTGATAGCTGTAGGCAAATTGGCAGCGTCTCAAGCGGCACGTATCGGCAACAAACCGAGCTTCTAGTGTAGGTACTTATGTTTTTCAGGATTTGTTTACCATTCGAAATGTAAATCGATCTAGCTCGTAACGATATTAATCTTCACCTTGACAATCGAATTGCGCTCGAACATCTTTCCATTTACACTTTCCTCACCACTCTCATGATTGACTGATTCTATAGTTACTTCGGGGCGGTCTATGTAATAACCTTTTTACCTTGGTCTTCAGCTTGGTAGCTTTCATAACCATTCTTTTTTTATTATGAGAGGGAGGAAAACGAGCAAGCAGGTCATCTGATGGAAAATGATCACCACCGCCCATAAATATCAACAAATTAAAGAGAGCCACTGATCTGTTGCCGGCCTTTAAAAAAGGAGAGGGAATAGGGGACGAGGTGAGGTATTGGGCGCTTGGAAGTACTGCTGCTTCACGCCGATGTTCTGTGAGAGGGTGTACTGCCCTGGACGAGCCGGCCTATTCGTAATGCAGCGCTAGCTACAACATGGCTCTACCCTACATCCCTGTAATTTTTTAATATAATTTCTCTTTAGTTTTATATTGTAATTTATATGTTTTTTTTTTGTAAGTATTCATTATAAACGAACTAAAACAATTACTTTGCTCACCCGCGACCTTGTGGGAAGGTTGTGGTAACTCCGAAGATGAGCTCTGGTTGAGTTCGAAACGCGTCAGTGTAGCTTGGTGGTGGTGATAGTTGTGTTTATGTGATTTGTGTGTGTTCGTACAGTGTGGAGGTGGAGGAACAGCATGAACACACATTTCTTGCATAAACGTAACTATTGTAAGGTCGCGGGTGAGCAAAGTAATTGTTTTAGTTCATTAATATGGACCTCCGCAAAGTAACGCCTGATTCAATAAATTATTCATTATAAGTTTGAAAAGATGATTTTCTGCCAAGTTTCTTGCGGCGCATTCTTCGTGGCAATGATGGTCTTTCCGAAAGCGCTGGTAGTTTAAAAAAAAGTGACATGTAAAAGAGCCCTTTGCGGCCTACTTGCAGAATAAACGTTTTGATTTTTTTCTACCACTACAATCTATTCATGTTATTTGCCACTTACGCGAACGCGTTCGAGACGTTCGTTGCAACAATAAACTTATTAAATAAGTTCTTATGTTATAGTTACAACTAGCCAAGCTTCGACAAAATTTCACAAGCACAAGCGTGTGAACAGGGGTTTGGCTTGGCTTGCGTGAGCTTGCAAGTCTGTCACCGATCCGGGCCAGTGTCGGTTTTTGAACACAGATCAAAGGAAGCTATAACGGAACAATAACGCACTTGCAAGCGTGTAAATAACATTCAAGCGTTTGTATAGGCTCGGAGCTTGTAGACGTTTGCTAAGTCTCGGCAGGCGTGTACCTATAGCATCAAACTTAACTGTTTGGCAATCGTGACATAAATCGTGAACTACTTCTCACCGATGACTAATCTCAGTTACCTCAAATTGATAGGTTATTTGCATCTAAACTGTCAACAATTCTACTATTCATATTGATTCTGATTTTATTACCGTTTGGGTGTTCTAATCCAACGGCTTTACAATTTTATGCAATTTACAATTAAATGCGTATTAAAATTTTAATCATAAAAAATATTATACTTTACTGAGTTAAGCTCGTATTATAAACTATTTTGAATAGACTTGGAACACATTATACGACTTTGAAAGTAAAATTCATTAAAATTCACTCCGGGTGACTGTGCGACCAGCACGGGTAGTGATACTAACTAATAATAAACAGGATTTGGACGTTGAGTGTCAGAATAATGGTGGTTTTAAGCTTAACATTTAAATTAATAGACTATTTTAATTTGCTGTAAGCTAATAAATATTGTGGTATCACAATGTCCATAAATGTCATCTTACCGGCTAGGTGCTACTCAAATAAAGCTTGTAGAATCAAGTATATAGATTATTTATTTCTGTTAATCAGGCAGGTTTATAAAAATTGTCGAAACCGTTTTCACTTGGGTACCCCCATAAATCTGGGCATACACAAATGACAGAACCTCATAACCCTCTTTTTAGAACGCGGATATAAAACCGACCAAGTGCGAGGTAAATTCACACAAACACACCGTAAAGTTGCCGTTATTAGGATCCAGTAAAATACGTCGAATCAAACACGTTTCTTGTAGGTTGATAAGATGCAGCCCTTGAACAGACGGATAGTCAGATGGACGGACGGACAGCGAAACTATAACAGTAGTATACCGTTCGCACCCTTTGAGTACGGAATCCAAAAAACAAACCTTTTGCTTATTTTATCCATGGAATCCTAACGTTAGTTACCTACTTATGCATCACACACTGCTTGTACACTTTGACCTAGTCTTTACTAATAGGATACAAAGCCTGCGTTGTACCTAACTTGTAACATATTTACAAAACTGAATGCAAAACGAATGTCAATCGCAAATACTAAGCAATATTTCACATAAACGACTTCTGCTTGCCAATCATTAAAATATTACACACTGTTACTTTATTCATTTGCCTTCTTCATTCATGGAATTAATTGATTTGATATAGTGCCGTTATTAGAAGTATGTGTAATTATATTCAGCATAATCTTTAAATAACATGTCGTTTGAATCAAGAATGATTTATTTTATATGATGAGATCGAAATGATCAGCTACTGAATAATTTTAATACGAAAAAACTAAACAAACTTCTTATGCACAAAATTAACTTAAAGGCCGTAGCAGGATAAGGGAAGAAAAAATGCCCTTTTATGATTAAGAGCTGTTTTTTTTTCTATAGTTACCCACATCGAGTAGTACAATTGAGCAGTTTTGTTGAAAAATTCCCATTAGTTCAGCCGGAAAAAAATAAAATCCGAATTCATGAAATATGACTTTAAAAAAATAATCATAAAAGGGCATTTTTTCTTCCCTTAGCAGGCTACGGCCTTTGGGCAATCTTTAATAGGTTACATTTCTCACGTTATCCAACCTGCGTCCAAATTTTATCTTAATCCGGCCACTCGAAATGGGTCAAATCTGACTTGCTAGATTTTACCTCAACAAGCTAGCAGACACAGCAAGTTAAATAAAAGCATGTAATAATCTGCCCCAATTGCGCTTCAGTGATTTTAGATTATTCAGGCCTTTTCTAGACTAAAAGCTTGTGTGGAATACTAGCTCCGCTCCATTTTTCGTGCCGTACCCGGTTTTAGAATAAGTAAGAGCCTTCTCTTCCCGTGGATGTTCTAAAAGACGACTAAGAGACCCGAAGACTTATTGTCTAACACACTCGAGCAATCAAGATCGTTTTCACTACTTCTTTCTGCCGCGCTGTATAGGATGATGTTAGAAAGAGATGATGTGATCGTGAGCGCCCGCGCGTTAGACAATACTGCCTCTGGCGTGGGAGAGTGAGGGTGAGCAGCAGCGCTCTCTGTTCATCATCCCAGCCTATATACGTCCCACTGCAGGGCACAGGCCTCCTCTCAGAATGTGAGGGGCTGAGCCATAGTTCCCACGCGGGCCGAGTGGGAACTTCACACACACCATTGAATTTCTTCGCAGGTGTATGCAGGTTTCCTCACAATTTTTTACTTCACCGTAAAGCTCATGGTAAATTTCAAATGTAATTTCACACATAATTCCGAAAAACTTTAGGTGCGAGCCGGGATTTGAATCCACGACCCTCTGCTTTAGGGCCAAGCACACGTCGTTTTTTGAACGCGCCGTCGACGCGCGTTTTAGGAACGCGCGTTTACAGCACGTTTTTCATTCCATTAGAGCAGCCTTCGCGCCGTCGACAAGCGTTTGTATCGATGAAAACGCGCGTCGACGGCGCGTTAAAAATACGCCGTGTGCTTAGGCCCTTAGAGGCCATAGGTCAAACCACTAGGCCACCACGGCATGGCTCTCTGGTGCCAACTTCGAATTCTGGGCTCCAGACCACCGCAGTATGGTATGAGAGAAAAAGGTAAACCACCACACTATTTTCCCAAGAAAGCCGTAATGAAGGTTGAAAACAAGATACGAATCGTCGATAGACAACCACGACTACTCAAGGTTTTATTTAGACGGATAGAAGGATAGAAGGTTTTATTATTAGAGTTGCGCTAAATTGTCATCGATGATTGATAAGTTATACTATGAACTAGCTTTTGCCCGCGATGCCAAATGCGAAGAACTAGTTTACCGGTATCGGAACTATGGAATTTTCCGGAATAAAAACTATCCTATGTTCTTTCCTGGGACCAAACTATGTCTACCTATACCAAACTTCATTTAATTCGGTTTAAGCTTGAAGAGGTAACAGACAGATACACTTTCGTAATTATAATATTAGTATGGATATATTGGATCTATGGTGCGGCCCCGCATTGTAAACTTGCACGATCGATATTTCTCGCACCGTGTGAATATACATTTAGTAATTCTGCTAATGACTGTCGTTGATACAACAATTCCTTAGACAATTAAACTACGTGCATAAAATCAATATATAGCTCATAAATAAATTTCTCGGTTTTACAGTACAGATCGATTCACAAGAGTTGGCACGTATGGATTGAACGAATGTAATGACACTTGACATTTTTGTAGGAAAATGACTGATGTATGTCATTTTCACGTTTGTGTGAAGTGTATTCAAATAGATAATACATAGATACTTTCATTCGCTCATACGATCCATTCGTGCCAGCTCTTGTGAATCGACCTGTAAGTATTGTGCGATAAACAACGTGTAAAGCTTGGATCCGTTTTGTACAGGTTGCGTCGGCGCAGATATCAGCGCGAACCTGATAAAGCGGCGCTTGCGACTTTACTTGCTGACGGGCGTGGGTGCTCGGCGGCGACCGTTTTGTCGTCCCAATCATTAAGATAATTATCCCAAGATTATGACCGATTTTCGCCACATCTTATTGGTTTTTAGGATCAACAAAAATTGGAAAACTCTGCAATATAATTTTTGTTTCTCTCAGAAAAGTTTCTTGTGCTCCATTTTTCTTGGCTTGGTAAAAAATATATGTAAAAGAGCCCTTTGCAGCTTTTGCTTTGCTATTTTTCATTTTGTTTTCACGAGCAGTTTGGTTAGTCGTTGTACAGTCGCGGAATAAAAAGGTTCGTCACTTTTCGACTCTATGTTAACGAGTTAAGATCGAAAAGTGACGAACCTTTTTATTCCGCGACTATATTATTGTTTGTTTCATCAATATACTACGCGCCGTGCCGTAGAGAAAAAGCGCGTCGGAATCACTTGCGTTTGCTTTCTATAATACAAAAACTTGGAGAACCTACCTACTCATTATTATCACCGGATCAGTTATGAGCTTATTAATTGTTTTTTTTTACTTTTACGCTACGCTAATTGCCGAATTACAATGATGACCTTGCTAATTTGGAGTTACGCTTGTAATGATTCAATTCGAAATGGTTTTGTATATCGTGTTCGTTTAGATTTGTCCAAATTATGAGCAAGAGTGAGGTCCGAGGCGGCGCAGGCTCGCGCTATCGGTTTCAAAGCGGCCGCCATGTTTGCATTTCGTCCCGCAACCTGTGTTTAAGTTGACTCGGGAATTATATTGCAGCGATTAGCGTAATAACTGGTTGGGTCTCGGGCTTTTTCTCGTTTCATCGTACGCTTTCACTTCAACATCCTTCGGTTCGATTGTTTGGATCGGGCTTATTGTTTTCCACACTTCGCGCATTCGTCCGTTTTACGATTGCTTTTGTTTTTGGTGTTGAGGCGCAGTTATTTGTTGGTCTGTGCTCGCGAGCTGAGGATTGGACATGCATTTGTGTTTAGGTTGTTCAAATGTAGAGCTGTAGTATTAATCGCAAATCAAAACAAGATTGGAAGCTAGACATTGATTTAGATAGAAAATAACAGCCTTTGAATTAAAACAAGCGTGAGACACAGACATAATTACTAAAATAAGATAGACGGGTCACTCAAGAATTAGTAGTCGAGGCATGCCCGATATAAATAAAAATAAATATCACGGGACAATTCGCACCAATTGACCTAGCCCCAAAGTAAGCTAAGCAAAGCTTGTGTTATGGGTACTTATATAGATAGATAGATACATACTTAAATACGTATTAAACACCCAAGACCCGAGAACAAACATTCGTATTTCTCATACAAATATCTGCCCCGACACGGGAATCGAACCTGGGACCTCAAGCTTCATAGTCAGGTTCTCTAACCACTAGGCCATCTGGTCATCTAAATATATGTTTCGAACCAATCCGTGGTTCTTTTTCAAGGTTGGTTCGAACGGAAAGCCAATCGTGAACTTAATCACATACTTTTAGTAAAATAACAGTCTAACTAGTTCGTTTATTTGGTTTCTGAAATCCGATAAATAAAGCAAGTTTTATAAAAGCTAAAACTATAGCGTCAACTAAAATACTTACGGATGGAATATGCATTTGATTCAGAAATGAGGGCAAATAAACAAGAATTAGTGCAGGAACAGTTGCCAATTTTATTAATTTGTTACCAATAAACCACATGAACACGCATTATCGATTATTGTTCGTAGGAATGATTTGAAATGTGAAATAGGTGATTCCGAATGACTCGATGCGCATCGCAATATCATTAAACTGGGAGATTGCACGGTGGGTTATTTATGCACGGACACGGAGCGGCCGGTGTGCGTCCACCTTTATTTAACTCTTTACATTTGTAACCCGCAGGATTAACGACGGACGATATGTTGCTCGCTCCCGATGAGACCGGTGAATGTTATCCAGTCTGCGACCAGCAATGGAGTAACACTTCGCGCATATTCTCGCAAGAAAATAAATATTGATTGTAGCACAAAGAGGCGCTTGTAATTGCGTGTGCGGGCCGAGCACCGAACGCAGCTTTTATAAAACCCGTCGGAAACCGCACGGAATGTAAACCAGAATGCTCCGGGACATTAATGTGTATTTATTGAGCGCGTTGAGTAATGTTTTTATCGGCTGCGCTTAAGCCTCGAACAACGTGGCGATTCGCCCGGATACGTGAGTTAGGATTAATGTGTCCTTAATTTTATTTAGCTTTCATTACTTGGCTGCGACGGTTTGATTCAACCATATTTTTGTTACTTTATTCACCTGTAAAACTAACAAACGAGGCAATAATCTTGAAATGGCACAATTAAATAAAAACATGGGCGTCATTAATTCTGTTACCTTTAACAAGACTGTGTGGTACACGACGTACTAAAAAATGTTCTATATTTTTAACGACTACACAACCTGAGTCAAGGGCGGCCAATATGCTAATAAGGAGCAACGAGTTGACCGAAAACTACATTTAAATTACGATGTTTATTAGTGACCTCCTTGAAAAATACCTTCACACTAATAAAACAATAAAATTGCTGTGTTTGTTGTACCTAAGTATTGTTATTTCGAAATAACTATAGCAGCTGCAGCTCGTGTTGTAACGTCGGTTAGAATTAGTGCCCGCGGGAAATTAAAAAAACTAACAACAAGAACAGGCTGACGGCAAATTGACTTGTTCAGTAGACGTAGAATATTTACAATGAAAATGCTTATAAACGACGCACGTCTAAACAAACATACCTCTAACATTGTACGCACTTGAAGAAATTAAATTTACAACAAACATATTCTGAAACGTCTGCGGTTGATTCAAATTATATGTCCGTCCGATGGTTTTACGGTTTCGAATAAAACTTGGTGTACAATTAACGAACAGGGCCCTTTTTGAAGAATTTAAAACGTCTCATCAATTTACCTGGATGTCGCAAAAAGGCATGTTTGTGAAAAACAATACGGTCCGTGTCTCATACTAATACAGTTAATGAAGCTTTGTCGGTGCTGTGATTAATATTGAAGCAGGAATTTAAGCTGAAGTCGTAAAAATAGAGCTTTACGGCTTTACGCCGTGTTGCAACATATCTTAGAACCTTATGAATACTTAAATAACATAAAATCACTATGCAAACAACGAAAATAATTAGACTCAAGTTTACCGTAGACTTACAACTCACCGAAGTTTCTCATAGATAGTTTCATGTAGATAAAAATTCGCTTAGTAATGTCACTCTTCGTTAACTTTTGTCCCTTCGCTATCTCTAATTTCTTCCTGTGCATAGTCAATCGTATGGGGATAGCAAGAAGCTAAACGAGACCGCCGCTGACCGCTGCAAATTGTCTCAATTAAATCAAGTGGTCACATCGGACCATTCCTCCCATCGCTCGCCAGCACCGATTGAAACTGTTTAAGGATGACAACCTCTGTCGTCTCCTAATTGATCCCGAATAAATCTGGGACATCAAGTGGACTTCATCTTTACAATCGAATTCGTTTAAACATTTATCGTAAGGTACAGATCTGTTGTTTTACGTCAAGCACCGATGTTTAATTAACTTTTTAGGATATTCATTTTGTGCTTGTTACGTTACTAAATCAAATGGCTAAGGGTCAGAGTTCACTTCGTTTAAATTGGAAGAAAATTTAACTTCAACTTCCGGACTCGTTTACATGACTCAACATTGAACATGAAAACGAAAATTTTGTGAAATGGCGACAGTCATTTGCGTAATGTTCCCAAAAAGCTGACGTTCTCATAAACATTCACAGCATCAATGTCATCTCGCAGTTTGAACACTCTTCAAATAACAGTCGTCAAGTAGAGAGCTCGGTAAATGGCCAGGAAGTGATTATTTTACTATTCCTAGGTGTCTCCGCGAAGCAGTTTTAAATCCATTACCCGACTATGTCACACGGCAATTTTCCAGTAGCTGCGCTCCCTCGCCCACACGCAGTCGCGTTTACAACCGAAAAGAGCTAATAACTATTATCTAAAACTGTTGAGGAGGCCGCATCAGTGAAAATTATGATTAATATCTGTTTAGGTAACGGTGCAAGATTCCGAGAGAAAGGTCGACTAATTTACTAGATGCTGAATGGTGATGGGAAATCTTGTGACTACCTATTGTTTGTGTTGCAGCCACCCGATACTTTGTTCTTTCAGGATCATTAGATGTCATAAAATTTTAACTTAACCGTTGCGTCGCTGGAGCTCTTATTTTGCGTACAGAATATCAGCAAGTGCCATTATCTAAATTAGTTTGGGAACTGTTAGCTTAGCTATTCGGTCATAGTATGCATAAGACATGTCTCAGTTGCAAATCGGCGCGAGTTGGGTTTGTGTTATCGTCGTTCCTGGTTCCTCATTGCGAAGTAAATTAAAGCCCAGGAGTCCACAACAATAAACGGCTTGTGTAATCTTACGCTGTTCTCGCATTGTTCTTTGTCCCGTGTAATACCGAGTTTAACGTGTTTCTTGATAATAATAGATTTGTCACGGATTACTTGCGGTAAGGCCACAGTGGGTCCATAGATAAAGCGGATTGTAACTCGTATTCCAGAAATCATATTGTTCAAAATACTGAGAGGAAAAGAAAATCACTGTTTTTGTAAACACGTGATAAAATAGATATGCTAGTACAATGCAAACCTCACCAAGGGGGAGGGGGAGGGCAGAAATTCAAAAAGCTTCATGCACCTACCTACAGTGCATTATGTATCCGTCAACCATATATTGATGGCGTTCCCTTTAACCATCAAAATGTTAACCTGACGATATTGTCACATCTAGCGGGTTTCAAGTGTGATAGCGACGAATGAAGGCATTCGTTTAATGCAAACAGAACTATTCATTATTTTTATTTCTTCAAAACGAAGAAGCGACGGATAGGTACTGAAGTTTAGTGTTGGCAATTAAAAATGATGTGAAAATCATCAAAAAAAAAAAACCGGCCAAGTGCGAGTCGGACTCGCGCACCGAGAGTTCCGTACAAATTTATATGTATCTATGAACATCCAGTCTTAGCAGACCCCTGCTCCTAAGCAAAATGTGCGTAGTGTGTGGGATCATTGTAGATTGGTTACTGATAAAGACAGACAGACAAAAAAAATTATGCTTTTCGCAATTTTTCCTTTATCTGTGCTATAAGACCTTGCTTCGTACCAAATTTCAAGATTCTGAGTTCACGGGAAGTACCCTGTAGGTTTTGATTCCCTTGCGAGTGTCGAAAATGTGCGTTGTTAACTGATATAGACAGCCAGACAAAAAAATTTATGCTTTTCGCAATTTTTCCTTTATCTGTGCTATAAGACCTTGCTTCGTACCAAATTTCAAGATTCTGAGTTCACGGGAAGTAAGTACCCTTTAGGTTTTGATTCCCTTGCGAGTTTCGAAAATATGCGGAAATTTGCGTCATAAACGGCTGTATCTTTTGATTGCGTTGGCTTAGAAGTTTGATTTTTTCACAGCTCTAAGGGACAGTAGATTTGAGTATTTGATATAAATTTCAGCTTGATACCTCCACGCGTTCCTGAGAAAAAGGGTCTTGACAGACAGACGGACGGACGGACAACAAAGTGATCCTGTAAGGGTTCCATTTTTTCCTTTTGAGGTACGGAACCCTAAAAATGATATTAGAAACCTCAATATCATTTTTGAAGACCTATCCATTGATACCCCACACGTATGGGTTTAATGAAAAAAAAAATTTTTGAGTTTTAGTTCTAAGTATGGGGAACCCCAAAAATTTATTGTTTTTTTATTATTTTTGTGTAAAAATCTTAATGCGGTTCACAGATTACATCTACTCACCAAGTTTCAACAGCATAGTTCTTATAGTTTCGGAGAAAAGTGGCTGTGACATACGGACGGACAGACAGACAGACAGACATGACGAATCCATAAGGGTTCCGTTTTTTGCCATTTGGCTACGGAACCCTAAAAACTACCCAAATTTGCGTCAGCGGCAGAGGATAGGGATCACAAGAAGGTCTCTTGTCCTACTAAAGGCCGATTTTTCAATCTCCAGATAAAAGTATCTGTTAGATAAATCTAATTATCTTTTTTTCCTATGACTTGAGAAAAGGAAAGCAATAGTTTTAACTGACAGATACTTTTATCTGGGGATTGAAAAATCGACCCTAACTCGCATTGACCGTGTTATTAAGAACATCAATAACTTTATTGTAGGTACTATTCAGCATTGTAGTGGGCACTTTCCCTCGCTCGTGGTGTAACAGCAGCCTGGCGCTATAGCAAGCTTGCGGGCGTTTACTTTTACAGAAATTCACTTGCTCACAGAATATCGTTTATCTTTTCTGTATTGCCAGGCAATAATCGATCGGTTCTTTGTCAGCAATTTAAATAACAATACCTTTTAAAGTTTAGATATTTATGGCTCATACTGTAACGATATTTGGACGTAACTTATAAACGAGGTTGGCAGGTTGAAGCGTAGGCGTCAAGTATACATTTACTATGTAGTAGTTTTTAGAAATAATGCAATAAAAGCGTAAGAATGCTTTGATAAGATAAAAATGATTGGTAGCGTATAAAAAACACATTAAATTTGATGTAAAATAACTGTTTAAGGCTTTCACAGATCGTAATGTTTTATGAGGTTTTATTTCGATTAATCCCTTCGGTGCTTTGTTAAATATGTTAGGTTGATGCGTATTTTTTGGATTTGCATTCTGGTGAACCTGTACGTTTTTTTAGTGTTTTTTTATAGTGCTGTTTTACTACTATGTTGTCGTTGTTATTGTGCCTTAGGCTGTCGAACGGGCACGCTAGGAGGCGGCCTAGAGCTTCTCTGACAGCCCACCATTTAATAATAGTCCTCCCTCGGAAGATTATCTAAAGCTGAAGCGGTATTCCGAAACACCACTATAAAGTAGAAGAATGAATGCCTTTAATTTTACTAGGAGACCAGGAGAACATAAGGGTTTTTCGTATATTCTATGATAAACGGAATAATGAGCTCATAATCGCTGGCAATTCTTGATGTTTTAGAATCAAGTTATCTGTGTAGCAATTTAGAATAATTCGTTGTAAGAGCAAAGTCATTATAAAATTAAGAACTTTTTCTTTATAGACATGTATTAAACTTTTAAAAGCCATATCTTTTATTAGAGTTAAGTGTAGTTTTAACATACAATTCCGGAACCGCTGTTATTTCAGCTACAAAAATAGCTGCATTAGAACAGACTAATTCCGTTAATAATCGCTCTAAATGCTACCATAATGATTATTTCTTGGATTAGACCCTGCCGGTTTTACAAGCGTTTCTATTGCAGTTCCAACGCAGTGAAACCATTAGAATATTGCCGCCCTACCGACACGTCCGCCCTGAGCGCGATCCACTGGTAGCCTGTCTGCCGTCATTATGCAATTGAAACTTAGTGAATTATTACGCACGATAATAATCTTCATAAATAAACAAATGCGGCCGGGCGGGATTATTGTGTACGGCGTTCACTCTCGACGAATCTCCCGCCTGTTGCTATTAGGTGAGCTTTGTGAAATATGCGGACTTTAATAGTAACTAGTGGGCTGCGGATATGACAAATGATTGAATGTTTACGATAGGAAAATGTGGGGATCGATTTGAAATGAATATTGGTAGGCACCAAGGATGATTAGACTGGATTGGCAGTCGCCATAGTACGGATCGGCCGCGGTTTTTGTAGTTCGATTATTAAATCTAGATGGCGCTGAAATATAGCCAGAGGCTTTGAAGGCAAAACAATAAGACTACAGATATTTCATATCACTGCAAATGTATTATTATGCAATATTTTTGAAAAATAATACATTTGTAGTAATATGAAACATCTGTAGTCTTATTGTTTTGCCTTCAAAGCCTCTGGCTATATTTCAGCACCATCTAGATTTAATAATCGAACTACAAAAACCGCGGCCGATCCGTACTATGGCGACTGCCAATCCAGTCTATATCATCCTTGTAGGCACTAAGTATAATGTGTGTTGACAGATAGACACTTAGACATATAATTGCGAATAACGCACCAAACAAAAATCAAGTTT
Organism: Archips xylosteana; assembly: GCA_947563465.1. Lineage (NCBI taxonomy): Eukaryota > Metazoa > Arthropoda > Insecta > Lepidoptera > Tortricidae > Archips > Archips xylosteana. The sequence continues at coordinate 7,653,517 of OX387356.1, forward strand.
TGTGTATAATTGCAGTTTTTATTAAAAGTACCTGAGCAACCGAGCTCCGCTGAAACTCGGTACCAAGCGTTTTCCCAGACCATGCTAGATCAATTTTTCATCCCCGAAAACCCTCACATACCAAATTGCATCGAAATCGTTGGAGCCGTTTCTGAGATTCTGATTATATATATAAGTATATACAAGAATTGCTCATTTAAAGGTATTAGATAGATATATTATTGTTAGGTAAATCGATACCAATTTATCCGAATATGTACAAGAAAAACTCGAGCATTTTCTTACAATTAAGTAATATTAAAAATATTACTAGCCAAAACTCTGCTCCACTTATCTTACCAGCAAACAACTATGCTTCAATCTATGGTATGCAAGTACACCACAAAAAACTTTAACTTGATTACTAATCACTACAAAGCAAACATTCAATTTACAAGGCAAGTTAATTGCGCTGGCTGGCACGATGCTTTATAAAAAGTCGGTAAAAAAATCCTATCTTAACTTATTTCTTAATTATAGACCGATTCGGAGCCGGGTCGGACCGGCGAAAAGTTGACGGAGCTTACCTTCAACTACTACGAGTCTCCAAACAAGAAGATGTCTTGCGCCTTTACCATAAGGCACCGTCTCGGGCAGACGCGCGTAATGCAAAGTTAGACATTAGTCGTCTTAGTAAAATGGTATCTCCGATAATTACATAGCTAAGATAGAGGTTATCATCCTCTTAATTCAAGTAGACACGTTTTTTAATCCCTACAGAGGTTCATAGTTGTTGTGTACGTCAACTGTGACTTCATTAGGAAATAAGTAGTTCGTAACTGGGAACTAAGGTGGTAATTAAGAGTCATTAAATGTGTACGTGGCTTTTTACGGGTCGGCTTAGGGAGTCGTATTGTTAGTAATGGTGTAGATTTAGGCAAACGGAACCAAACTCTGTCCTCAGACAGAATTAAGCCCGGGCATTACCGTCTAATTTGAAAAAGCCAGACATATAAATTTAGCTCTAATCCTGCAAATGTGTGCGCGGGAAAATTGGACGCAATTTCCTACGCACTCGTTCGGCTTTTAGGCCGCAAATCGTCACAGTTTATTGCATAATGATAGTAGGTAAGTACGTGTGCGATGAATGTAGAGCTGTTTCGAATTACACATATTTATTCGTCCAGTTTATTGTATAAGCATATAAATCTGAGTGTTGCAGTGTTGAACGCTCAATTGAATAAAGGTTCATAATAACAAATTAATGCCGCGTTAAAACTGAAGTGATCTACTTTCCCGGTTGAATGTTACATTTAGATCGTATAAAGCGTCAGTCGAACCATTTCTTTTCAAACAACAAGACATAAACTGTAAAGCTTATGAAATTGGAAGCAATTATCATGAAAAACTCACATGATAGGTATTTTCATCATTTCGATCATGATGATATTTTTATTATCTTAATGACAATCTTACAGTCGGAAAGTGGTGCAGCTGCAGTAAAACGTATTGCTTATGACATTTTATCCAAACAGCGGAACGCGCGTCCTCGATATAGTATACTTAATATTAATAGTGATGAGTTGTTTGCCATTTGATACACTTTTACATTCACGGTCCAGTTTCACAGCGAACGTGATTCGTTTTACACTCACTTTTAGGTACTTACATAGTGCTATGATTTTTTTGCTTCAACTCCGATTTGGTATTTACGTGAAGTATGAAATTTTATTGACAATTCATCAGCTACGGTGAACCGTGACGAAATTGTTTGTTAAATTTGAATTGCGCTCGCTATAGGTACTTTGGCTTAGCACCATTTCGATTCCTTTTCTTTTCTGATAGAGCGTAGATTTGTTTTTATTCCCGCGGCTTTGTTGGACACCATTTGTCGGGGCTAGCCGGCTGAGTGACAAACAATGCGCGGCGGCGAGCACAGGCTGCGCCCTGGAGCGCCTGTAACACCGACTCTTCTGTTGCAGTCGATGCATTGCTGTTATCCGCTGCTGTGCTCCGCTGTAGTCCAGATCATCCATATTAACAAATACTTGCCAGATTCATCATTGTCATCATCCAAGGCTATACATATGTATAGCCCCCAAGGCCCCAAGGTAAGGTAACTCTATGAGACCAGTGGTGGTATAGGGGAATGGCACGCGGCACGGAATGCTGAGGACCTGGGTTCGATTCCCAGCATTGGTCTTTTTTCTGGGGTTTTTTTCTGTGCATCTATGTTTCAGTTTGTATTTAGTATGAACTATATGTATACGTCCCACTGCAGAGCACAGGCCTCCTTTCAGAATGAAAGGGCTTGGGCCGTAATTCTCACACGAGCCCAGTGCGATTAGGAAACCACACACCATTGTATTTATTCTCAGGTGTGTGAAGGTTTCCTCACGACACACGGCGGCCACGACGTACAAAATACGCGTTCTTGAATCTACATAAGCACGACGACGTCTGAACACGCGTCAATGTGTGCGTAAGATACACAGGGCTGCCTATCGCATGTGACTGTATAGCAGCGTAGAAAGAGATAGCTGTGGAAAGTGAATCCGTTCGTTGAGCGCGAGCAACGTTTTAATGTAAAATAAAATGAGTACCTAGGTAATCTAATTATCGTATGTACTTATAATTAAACTTATCATTTGTCTAAATTAAGTGTTTAAAAATAAGTAAATGAGTGTATACCTCATTTATTTTGTAAAGACAATTAGAGAATGTAATTATAGATATTGATCTATTGATAAGAAATAATTAACAAATCAATTTTACAAATACCTACTAATATAAGACGTCTATTTATACATTATAGGTAACAAACTTTTAAACCTAGTGGTTCTTTCCCTAGTTACCTACACTACACTGTACATGTTGCTAATTAAAGTTGGTTATCTACCTTCATTCGTCCTTCAGAATTCGATAAAAACTCCTTTCCTTATCTTTGGCTGTTGCCAAACACCCATAAAATGCACAGTATGTTACCATTTCGCAAAAGTTTAGTGCCGTGCGGCCTACATACATCGCGTCGCGCACCCGACTGGTTTTTGGCGGTACCTGGCAATCTGCGCCTTGAGGGGTGGGGTAACTCGAATCGGTGCGGGGCGGGGCGTGGCCATTCTGTACGTTAGTACTATTATATATTCTGTGCTCACGATGTCTTCCTTCACCGTATGCTTATGGTAAATTTTAAATATAATTTCGCACATAAGTTCCGAAAGCACAGAGGTGCGAGCCCGGGCTTGAACCTAGGACCCTCTGTTTGAGAGGCCATAGGGTAAACCACTATGCGCCGCCACGGCTACTCTAGATTATCCAGTAGCAGACAGACAATTGCCAGATTATTCTGCTAAAATTTCAGTAATGCTGTCTTATAATAGATTCGTGTTGTGACCTGCATATCTGTGAAAGAACACTCGCTCTAAGCTACTGCTTCTGTATACTTTTGTCTCTCTAAGAATCTCTTGGTTTCTGGTTAGTGGTTTTGCTGCAGTCTTCATAAGAAACCTGAAACTGTCGGAAGTGAGCAACTACGTCTCATTGCTGTATCTTGTCAACTTATATCTATTTATTCCACAAACACTCTAGCCTTCTGATGTGTTGATGTGGAGATATTGCGACCAAGCTTTACAGTAACTAGTTGAATGATCTTTCTAGCAATTAGACATCACATGAGGATAACAAATGAGTAGAAATAAAGTCAGTGCGGAAGTTTACAGCGGAACGCACCACCACAGGTTAGCTGGTTAGCTGCCCCGTAAAAGGTCTCAGCGAATATAATGGTTTGTAATTGTGTAGTCATAAGCCGTACCATGTCGTCTCTACCGATTGAGTCAGCGATACCAAGTCTCAGTAATTGACGTAGTTTTTGCCCATTGTGGCTTATAAGATTTATATATCAATGGCCGCAATATTACGCTTGGGAATGTGTGCAAACGGTTTTCCTGAAATGTAAAAAAAAAAAATATAATCATTTAATTCAGACCACAAAGAATCCGTTGTTTTGTTAGTATACATTTACATCATATAAACTATGAAAAACAAAAATCTAAAACGTGGATACTTTGCATAATCCGGTCATGCTGGATTAAACCAAGTTTAAGCTTGACAGTTGAATATATTTTGATACTAGTAAACTGAGCATAACACTTAATCGAGTTTTATGTTTTCTAACAAGTTGCTACTGATGCAATGTTAATTAACATTACCCGGTTGATTAAGTTTTACGATATTGTTTAGATATATGTACCTACATAATTATGATAGCTTGTTTTTTTCTTTTCTTTTATTTAAATCAATAGACACGATATACTAAATGCAAGTATTATAAATAACAACTTAGCTAACATTGAAACTGGACAACGATAAAATGTCGCAAAATAATTACACTACAGTCATTATCTATCTCCTACTTCACAAATTCTAAGAAAGCAATTATATTCGCGACATTTTGAAAGTTAAAATGACTAACATTGTAAGAGCACTTAGACAAAGCATAGTGACACTCGAGTGTTGCGTGACATGATCGTATTAACATGTTTTTTACAAGATATAATAATACTGTGGCTACTGTTGTTGCCGGTTACGTTTTTCTCTATGAAAACTACTGAGTGCGTGCGGACAAAAAGTTATCCCAAAATTCTCGAGCCTTAGGCTATTTCGTCAGATTGGACAATGACAAATGAATGATTATGTTTTTCCTATGTGTCATATAATAAGTACAATTGAAACTATAATAAACTATAAGTAGATATTTTGCAACAGGATACATGCCACAAAATAATAGGTACATATTCCGCGAATTACATTAAATGCCTAGTTGTTGTACTGCAGCGAAGTATTCTTAGAACTTACATGGGAACAAAACAATACCAACATATGTGCCATCAGACGAGACATTGTATTATTCACTATGTCACCGACTTATTTTTATTTCCACATACTGGATATAAGTATTTTATTGGAGTTTGATGTAAAACTTTGAGAGACATCATGTCGAGCACTGCGAGTGTCTATGGACAGTGGTGTTCATTTAACATCAGGTGACCCACTAGTTCGTTTGTCTGTCTTCACTAACATAAAAAAAAAAATCCGAAACAAACAATAAATAGTAGTACACACACACATTGGCTTGTGATGTCAATGAAGATTGCATTATAATTCCATATATCATCATGAAGAACTGGGTATATAACCAACCAGGTCAAACTAGACGATAAGATTTCGGTTTCACTTTACGAAAACTCGGTAACGGTAATTTGGTTTTGCTCTATGTCATCTGCGATACGATGTCTATTCATTTTTTGCGCTCAGCATTTCTTAACAAAAAACTCGAGGTAAATAGTTTAAAGAAATCAATAAAATCCACTATCACTTGTTTAAATTGATCTCTTTAAAGTAAAAAGATAAATTTTTGTATCAACATCGACCGTCCGTACATTTTGAGACTTTTGAGCCTTCCCGACCGCTACAATATTTTATATTCACTCATTTATTTATACAAGAGAACTCGTTACGTCTAAATGAATAAAATTGATTGCTTATACAAACTGTGCGCCCAAATACTCAACCATCACAATAAATAAGGGCTTTTGGAGAAAAAAAAGCTAAAAGCGTGGCCCACGGGCGGAGAGGCCCAGCGGCCGGTGCGTGGACGCAGCCAGGGTTGCTACTGTCAAACTTTTGATATATGCCAAACTTATCGACAAAGCATCTTAATTGGCTACCTAATTATGAAAACTTTGGTACCCGACTGCACGTATCTGCAACCATTAAGTACTTATTTTGCGTTCGTGATCGTTACCGTCAGTCAAATTGGTGGTGGAATCCTCATCCTACGTGACTTCATTCCTGCCGCTCGACGCGATAGGATGCTCTGAGTAGCCGTTGGACGTCCGGTTTTTTCTGGCAGCCCTGTCCGGCGGCGCGGGCGCAGCGTGCCCGTCCCGCGCCGACCTTGGCGCGCTCCGTAAGACAAGTCGATTTTGTTATTTGTTTATACACAACACTACCTGTTCGCGGCGAGGTGTGCACCACACACGCACACAGCTATCTCGCTCGCAGCGCTCCCATCGATGTCGAATCGCTCAGATATTTTACGGCGATTTTTGTAATGAACTTCGATTTATTGTGCCTTTGGAATGCCGCTTGAAATTTATTTTATAGACAAATATGAACGTAATTATGTACATACTTTATTGAAACAAGACTTTCTTACGTAAAAATGGAACGGAAACGGCTTTTACACTGTAATTTTATTTATGTGTGGTGTTTTAAATATTTAATATTTTTTTTTATTTCTCTCTAATCTTTTTATTAATTTTCTTTGCCACATAAATTATTTGTCAGTAAATTGAAAGAAAAAAAACTTGCGATGAATGAATAGAAACGAATTATTCCCCTAATAATTAGAAAGACGTAGGTACGAATCGTAAAAAACCCATTTTTTTTTCTTTTAAAGATTTACTCCAATACATTAAGCTTCCATACTGTTCTAATCATAATGTAACTGTCTTCACGAAACATCAAGACGAACTCAGATCGGTATCCTTGTGAAATACGAGTCGTTGGCATAATGTCGTGCCTCATAATAATAGGAAAATGTAACTGGATCCGACGCGAGTCGACGGACGACACGGAAGCCGCCTTTAAAACCCATAAAAATATTTCACTGCGGGCATTGGCGCTACCTGATAAGGATACGCAGTCATTTGTACTAACCTCGTGATCCAGAGTACGGACAACCTCCTACAATTTATGTGTAAATTGTCAGCATTATCTAACTTAATGTGTTTGGAGACACGTTCGGTAGATAGGCCGATCTCTTGGCTCTCAAAAGGCCGTGAGGACAGCGATTTTTTCGGTCACTTTTATCCTGATTTGAGTGCCGATCGAGCCGTATTTGGATGCCTTTGAGAATAAAAGCCGATGGAGACAAAAAACAATCGAAGATGTTCATTCCGGACTGGATTGGGTGACGTGACAATATGATTGACAAAAAGTTTTAGCACTCACATTAATAAATGACATTCCGCCGGGTCGAGCCTTTTTTGTCTCGGTAAAATATTGGCACTGGGTGTGCGCCGTGACCTCTGCTTTAGCATCATTGTTGCGATTACGTCCAGTGATTTAGGCGAGTGTTACGGGGTCGCCTCCACAGATGGGAAGTCGTTGAATTACTGTCTTCCCGTCGCTTTGTTGGTTTTGTACCGCCGTTAGCTCGCCAGTAGGTAATTATGAGATCATGTTTCATAGTTATCTATTGATTTCGAACTCTCCTAAGTCTCAATTATGAATCATCGATTATCGTTCATCTCGGAAGAGTTATGTGAGACGGTTCTCTATCATCAACGTTTTCCTTTAAGTTTATTAACCTTTCATCAGCGTGCTCATATTCTACAGTTTTTATGTTAGAGCAGAGGAGCAATTGAGCTGATCGGCCCGTGGGATGATAAGTGGGTACTTTAGCTTGCGCAGTTTAAGAAGTTGCGAATAAAACAAATACATATAGCCAGAACAATCATACCTACCCACTGGAACGTTATTTATTCTATCTACTTTAGTTTCTTGCTTTGAATGACATCCATATTATCTACTAATATTGTAAATGCAAAGTTACTCTGCCTGTTTGTTACCTCGTCCCACTTAAACTACTAAACCGATGTACACAAAATTGGTATAGAGATAGATTAAGACCCTGGTAAGGACAAAGAATAGTTTTTGCCCCAGAAAATTGCACAGTTCCCGTAACAGGATTGCGAACAGCAATTTTTTGCAAACGAAGTAGTTGGCAACTGCTAGTGTCTAAATAAATGTTAATTAACTTCGACATACCATGTTGAGTGACAAGTATTACTATTTTAAAGCATGCTTGAATCGAATCTCATGTTCCTGTTAAACTTCACCGTAGGTATTCGCCGAAACTTTATTGAAATTGAGAGCAGGCAGAGATGCACTTTATCGTATATCCCTCCAGCAGAAACGCAAATACAAATAGCCAAGTGCACTAGCGTGATTGATATGCCCACGAAATTGCGAAAACATTAGAAATGAAGCATTAGCAGTCTCTTCACGAAGACTATCAAATAGCCCGAAGGAAGGAATTCTCGGCAAGCATTACGGGGTTGCAGCAAGTAGGTAAGTACAAGAGTACAAGTGTAAGGCGCGCGTGACCGCCCGGCCACGATGCCCGCGCGCATCACTCGCTTCTCCCCGACATTCTCACGACACAATTTGACATTTCACTGAACAAATATAGAAGCCAGTTTTGATCGGTACTGTAAACATGCAAAGAATGCGAATATATCGCTTCCACGTTGCTGCGTTTTGACAATGCGCCCACCGATGTGTGTGTAGGTTTAAGAGGTCGCAACTTTATGGAGATCTGATAGAGATAAAATTTACAGTTACCCATTTTTTTTATAGACGCTTTATCAACGTCGCGATAGTGATGATAGAATAACCATAAGAGACGCTCGTAAAACCGGCGAGAGACCGCGTCCGATTTCGGTATCGCTACCGGTTAAAGTTACTATTTTTCATTTTGGAGGCGGCAGAGTCTATACAGTAAAAACTCAATCAATGCCCATGAAATTTACAAGGCAGTTAATATTTAATTTAATGTTTTATCGTGGTGGTGCGGGCGTGTGTGTGTGTTGTCTGTGCACAGTAATTATGCGGCGGGCGGGGCGGCACAGCGCCGGTGGTCTCCCCTCTCCGCTACTTCAAGCTACGGACCTCTACACTACACCTGGGCTGGGAACAACCGGACCCCATTTGTTTTGAAACTTGGAAATATTACCAATACCTTATTTTGCGTTAGCGATTAACGTCTTTAGAAATAGTTACTCGTGATTGTTACGGTATTAACAGAATTGTCTGTCAGCATCACTGAAATATGGGATCGCGTTGTACTTAAGTACAAAGTTAATAAAATATATCAGGTAGGTAATTAAGTTAGGTCAAGATAAACATTTTTTTAAATAATTGTTTTTTAAGCTCTACAGTGAAAGTGTCTGTCTCTTATTGTAGAGCGCAAAACAAAAACAACATAATCTATTCTTTACCAGTCGTCGTTTCACTCGCGTGAAACAATGTCAGCCAGTTGAGTTGAAATTCCGGGATTTTACAAATTTCCAAAAATTACATCGTGGTCGTCGTGTACGTTGTACGAAGAACGCCTGTGCAAAATTTCATGTCTCTAGATTTAGTGGTTGGGCTTTCAGGCCTTTATATGTGCAAAATTCGATCCCGCGGGGATATACAGGAATAAAAAGTATATAGTCTTACACTATAACACACTGACGAAGTTTCTCATTTTTATAATACATACTATGTAGCTGCTATTCTCAACTCTGTCTGCGAAGAATTCGTTTATCACTATCCCGCGGGAATTATTAAATTTTGTGGATAAAAAATATTCTATTTGGAAATGCAGGTTATGAACTATCTCTGTGCCAAATTTCGTCAGAACCCCTCCCCTCAAACAGTTTCAGCGTAATAGAGTAACAAACATCCATACTTCCATCCATCCATTCATACAAACTTTCACGTTTAAAATGTTAGTGGGATGGGGTGGGATTAGTAGGAGGTTTTTCGAACAGTTTACACAGTCCAAGAATATTAACTTTTTGGAAACTTAATGGAAACGGAAAAGTTATAGGTGAAATAAAAAACGACACAGGACTTAAAGCTGTGGACCTACCTCAAACCTTTTTTAAAACATGCTAATCTTATGAAGAAGCATGGGAAATTCACAGACAAACCAATCAATCACATTGTTGTGAGCCGCGCTTGGTCGCCGGTGGATTACACAAGCTCTACCTGGAGCAGATTCACTGAGAGGGCAGCGGGCATTCGGCGACCGATGCTCCTTTGTCTACTTTTATTTGCCTGTCACTCAAAGCGTCTCTCACGGACGTGTGTTAAAGCCACGACATGTAACTCTTTGTCAGGGGCTTTAGAGACCTTTAGAACAGTAAATTTCACTGTCATGCATAAAACCATGTGTTTATATGGAGCAGTGAGAGAGTTGCTCGCTGTTCGCTGACCGCTATTGTGAAAATAAGCCCGGTCAGCGCGTACAACAATTAACGTTGCGATTTTACTCCTGAATTTATTTGTACTCGCAAAGCTTGCGGCTATTAAAGATAATTGTTTTCGAAAAAATCCGTTCCCTGTTTATTTCCCGGGTGGAAAAAACGAGCGCGGGCAAAGGCATCGCTCTAAATTTACTAACAGAGTGGAAATTTGTAAAACGCGCCAACGCATACGCGTCACCGTATTTTATTTTCGCTTCTAAATTAAGTACGTAAATGCTGACGTTGAAATGGAACACAGAAAAGATCTCAGCAATAAAACTGATGTCGTAAAACTTAGTGTGCTCAGTAATTACATCGCCGACTTGATGAGTGGCTCGATGGCAATCATCAAATAAACACCACCGATCATAATGATCATTCACCGAAAAGTATACGTCATTAAAAACCGAATTAATTACAGCGGGACAGGAAAAGCGCGTTCGTTTTGACAAGTTGCCGTAATATTTTACGTTGCGAATGTTTTGGATGGACGGGGCTGGTTATTTTGGCATCTTCACACAATACTTTAGCGTCGGCTTCCGTTAAACGTCTCGTTTATTGAAGTGAAACAACTCTTTACTGTCGAATCTTTTCTTTAAAGTTTGTTTTGTCAACATTTCTTCTAACTGCTCCGTTATTGCCAATTTATCCCTTTTCCTTTAATTGGCGAAAGCTGTTCCTTTGAAGATTTTTACAAATTCGGGGATTTATTTGGGGCAATAAAACGTGCCGAGGGCCCTTTTCGCTAACGGGTTTGGAGGCGCAACTTAATGATTGTAGACCCGTAAGGGTTTGCACAGATTCCGAGCGGACCTTTCTTTTGTGTGTAAAGTATTGTTTTTTGTAATATTTGCAACTCTTTTGCGAGCCCTTGAGTACTGTTAGCGAGATTTATGGGGCCACGTCACGAGTAATGGAGAGTTATAAAAGTCAGCACTGTCTTATTGAACGCACTTTTAGAAAACCGTTAACTTATTAGCAGCTACCAATAAAAATAAATACTAATAACAGTAATAAAGAACATAAAATGAATGATACATGAATGAATGTTGTATGGTTCTAAGAACGTGAAGTAACATTGAAAATTGTAAGATAAAATTGTGAGCGATTCTTTTATGACGGTAGCTAGGTCTTCACACCTTAAGCGATAAGAATATACTTAAATACAACCTATGTTTTTTGTTTATTGAGCATGCCAATTCTATAAGCCTTTGTTTATTTTTTATTTATTTTGAGAAAGAGTTGAACAAGGAAGTGGCTGATCTGATGGGAAAAGATGTCCACCGTCCATGAATATCAACAACTCAAGGAGAGTCACTGATCTGTTGCCGGCCTTTGAAGAAAGTATAAACTCTTTTCTGGAAAGTGTTTTTTTTTTGTGTTCTAAAGGCTTAAATAGACTAGTAACGACAATAATATACACTACATACTTTATGTGAACATTGTAGACGCTGACGCTGCTATACTGACATTCAGTTGTACATTGAGTGTTTAGTGTAAAATGTCTGAGTGGCTTTGAGCTTTTAGAGGTGAAATAAGTTCGATCGTCTACGATTCGATTGACCTCAGTATTGTGAGAGCTTATGAACAAGCTGAGATATTCAGATTAGATCTTCATCGCAAACCGCTCGGGCTTGGATTCTTCTTATTTTAGGACCTTAAGGCCCGAGTCAGAGTTCAAGACGTATTCAATGTAGCTACTTTTCTGTCATACAGGCATTGAATTCTCTTATTTAGTACTAAGTTTAACCCGTAGCTTTGCTCGCGTTAGAAATATCTTCACGAGAAACATTTACAATCTTACGAGTAGAGTTTGACCTGAAATAAGGATGAGGTAACATTTTTAAAGCACAATATTTGCATGGATAACGCCATTTATTGGTTGCGGACGAAGTTAATGCATCGTCTTCATATCTTGGGCAACGCTCTCTATTCTTGGTTAAAGGTAAAATAATATTCCAAGAGAAAGCATAACCACAATATTTAGTATCTTGTCTCAATCCAGATTTTTGTCTGTATGCCAAGTTTCATCTAGATCTGTGCAGCCGTTATGGCCTTTACTATTCGGGTATTGTTCGCTTCTTAGCTATTGTTATTATTGTGAACTATTTATGAAAAAGTAAAAAATGTAGGTACTAAACTTCTATACACTATATTTTGAGTTTTTTGTTAACAGTACCAAAATTTGATGGCGAATGAATCTATTTTCTTTCTTTAAAAGTGGTTTACCTAGATAAAATTAATTGCCCTCATATTTAAAACAGTATGTGCGCCTAAATCGTATTGTGTGTTCAATGCTTTAAGCACGTTTTTAAGCATGCTGAATAAGAAAATAGAATGTGAGCCGGCACGCATTATCGTAGCAATGTTTTTCAAATAGTTCGGACCAGTGTTTATCTTTCCTGTTGACTTTAGACGCTTCATTAAGTTTATACCAAACCTCTGTTTGTTTATAATGATGACATTTCGATTCTCCAAACATCGTCCATTGATGTTGAATGGATTCACCTACACGATGACTTTAGTTGACGAGAAGCAGGCAAGTAAAATATTCTAAAATAATTACTTGATGTCAAGTGGGAATGAAATAATGTCAAGTATACAATAAGTGACAGTTTATCTTGGATAATAAAACCTTTGACGCACCTACAACATAGATCTCTATCAAATATAATCAGTAAACTGATAAGGTTCTCGTATTTTATCTGGAAACAACTCATGATTTTTCTACAACAATGACTAATTTCCGACAGGTTGACGTGCATTAGCATATCAAGCGAGGTTTGTTGAATGGTACCGCCTCGTAGCATGCAATTATGCAAACAGTATAATAGCTCGGTGTCAAGACCGCATGCGTCCAGGGCTTACGCAGGCCGTTGGAAGAAAAGAAATGTCAGGGCATCCGGCTCGCGATTATCGCGTCGGGATCAACCATGATATATGTTACGCCTGCTGTATGTACGCGTAAATCTCTTGGCGGGCCCGAAGCCTGAACTGAACAAGAGCTGTGACATTTTATAGGTGACAAAACGGGTAGCGCTCGGGACAACTAAAGGACTTTGTTCAGTCAGCATAGTCGCCGCTTCTTGGAGGTATTATTGCGACTGACGCCGAGTTTCAATAGTAAGTATTTTAATACTCGCTTGTGTACGAAGCTGGTATGGGTAAGTTTTTTTTATCAACAAATGGTTTCCTCTCATCGAATAAAAATCTGAAGTATGTTATTATTATTAATAAACTACAGTAGTAAATGAATCATCTGAAAAGACGACATCCCTAGAGATGTATGGCATCTGGTTTCGTCACACTAAATTAACTTCTCAAAAGACCTTTCCACAAACAGGTTCGGAATATGAGCGGACATTACCATTTCCAAGGAGGCCGTTGATGCATCCTCCTTACAAGACTTTTTATAAATTTTAGCGTATCACGAAGACAAATCTTGTGAGGTGTCCTAGAGCCCGCTCCCACCGGCTTCTTTATCCTTTCTACAAAGGAGGTAATAACCATATCAAACAGCGTGTCCCTTTGCCGCGTTGCATACATATCGGCGGGAACGGTCTGGCGACGCCTTTATTATATATTATAAAATAGTAAAGAAATGCTTTTTGTTTCCGTCAGAACGTTCCGTCCATACCAATGGGTTCGACGCTTGGTCGGTAAATACCGGACGCGTATGACTGGGATTGGTTAGAGTAATCTTTGTGTATATTGTGTGACATCATCCTTCGATATCCGTATATAGAACGAGTTCCACTTATTTGCTATTTGCATTAGATAAAGGCTTATTTGTTCCCGTGAAAAATTCGCGAGGTGTAAAGTTTTAGTATGATAATGATTCAGTTAAGCTGATACATGATAATTAAAGCCATTTCTTACAAGGACTTAGGGACTTGGCAGTCTAACTGCGTAACAACGGTAAACGAAGGTTACGACTTTCTATGAAGCGCTCATTATTTTAGAGTTGATAATATTTAAATGTCGCATATAACAGGTAAACGTCAGAGAGCGGGCGTGCCTCGGAGTCCGGTACGTGAGGGGCATGAGAACCATACAGATCGACCCCGCACATAATTTTAGAGTTCTCGTCCTTTGTGCTGGTCGTCATTGTTATTAAAGTAATCACGGCCGCCCTCCATCATGCTCCAATCGAAACATTATGGGATATAAACAAAAGAAAGCAACAGGAATTCAATGAAAAGCCATTATGTCGCCGTGAAGTGCCCTCCACCGAGCTTGTTGTCTCAATATTTTTCTTGGTGGATGGAGTTGACGCGTCATTCTCTCGCGTCGTTCAAAAACACCGCGTGGAATTTTGAAGGGCCCTCGATAATGGCCGATATTTACGGCCTTTAGATAATGTTATTTAAACGGCTGGGGACTGAGTTATAGTGTATGAAACAAAACGAAATGTCACGGGGCCGTCTACCATCTGCGAGATTATTGCCTGGAATCTCAGTGTTTGTGGTCGAAAAGTAGCTTACGTATTATTTGTAGAGGCTTTCTATCAGAGGATTAAGATATGTGTCGCTGAGGAGGGTTGTGATCCGACAGTCGGTTAATGCGTTTATAGGCGGCGCGTTTGAGTCTCCATTAGAAGAATCCCGCGGGCCGCGACATTGTCAGCTTAGTCTGGCTATCCCCGCCCGACACTACGCGCATTCGATACCCCGGTGATACTATCTGTCGGCAAACTTACTTAATGCACTGTATTTTGTTACGCTCTATGAACAACAGGCAAACTAGCCCAAACTGCGTGAACACAAAAGATCCAGAAGAGTAAATTTATTCACGTCAATAATATGTTTACGATTTGTGTATAGCCGGTAGGGAAGTATCATTTCGCTGTGGTATTTTATTTTTGCTCTGAATTTCATCTTCCATAAAGAGTAATAGCGTCATAAAACGTTAAACATATGCACAGTCAATGCCCGGATTTAAATGGAATGGTCATGTTTAGGAACTCATAAGAATATAGCGCTCGACAAAAATGTACGTTCGTTTGAGATGGAATGTTTTGGGGGAACCAATCGTAAATTGGTAACGGAGCAATTTCAGATTGTATCGTTTGTAGTCGAACCGAGCTTCTACAGAAAACCAACATAAGTCGCCTCGTGCCCATTTTTATTAGTGAATTATTAGTTTTGTGTCAGTATCGTGGGACAATAAATAATTAAGCATCTTCACGATAAACCAAATAAAAATAATTGGCCATTAAAAAGATATTGCTTCCGAACATAAGTTATAGTTTTCGAACTGTTTTAACCTAAATAGCTCTGTCAATGACTTTATTTATACGTATGCATTATCATCTGATAGCGGTGAGTAATATAAAATTATCTTGTATTATGTTATTTGTTGAAAAGTAATAATTTTTAAGCTAAAACTTCGAGGTCATAATTTGATGTGGGAGTAGGTAACAAGAACAGTGGTTCTGGTAAACATAATTTATATCCATTAGAATGATCCCACGTTTCTTGCTAAGACCGATATAGCAGTTGCACTGAAATGTAAGTGTTATAACAGACAAGTGGGTCGCATTTGCAACGACACGACATCATGAAAGCATCGTTTGTCTCAACAAACAAGAATATTAATATCGTTTTATTAAATAACAATGCTGCAGAGGCATACAATTTTGAATAAGGTACTTCGATGTGTTAAAATGTTTTAAAAATATATATCACCGTGAACACGATTTATCTAGAAAACTAGCTATTGCCCGCAACTCCGTCTGCGAAGAAATGGAGTATAAAAAATAGCCTACGACCTATTCTCAGACCTACCGTATATAGACAAAAAAATTGATAAGAAACGGTCAAGCCGTTTCGGAGGAGTTCGATAACAAACACCGTGACACGAGATTTTTATTTATTAGACTAGCCTTCCGTCCGCAGCTTCGCCCGCGATAAATTAATTTTCCCGTAGGAAAAGGCATTTCCCCGCGGTAAAAAGTAGCCTATGTCACTCAGTGATAATGTAGCTTTCTAACGACAAAAGAATTTTTGAAATCGGTCCAGTAGTTTCGGAGCCTATTCAATGCAAACAAACAATCAAATCTTTCCTCTTTATAATATTAGTATAGATAATGAATGGAAGATACCATTACTAAAAGTATATTAAGAACCGAAGCTCCTTATAAAGGTTTAGCAAGGCTATGTTCAAAATTATCGGACTCGTATTTCTAATTCATCAAAATTATCTTAACGATCAATCGCAAAACAACATTTGCCATTCATTCACAGAAACAAACTAATTGGAATCCAGTTGCCAACTAACGATGTAAATAGGCACTAGACTCTCTGGAAAGAGACAGTTGTCTAGTAAATAGGCTAAGTGAGTCATCCCTCGTTGCGAAACGGTTTGCTCCGCAGTATCGTAACAAAGACATCGACGTGGCTGTTAAAGATCTGCCACTATTTATGTTGCTCACTCTTTATTGCTACAGTAGAGATAAAATAACAGTAGACTCAAAAATATCATACGTTTAGCTGTTCCTTTGAGTGTTATCTTGTTTCTAGCGGCTCCTCACTATTATAATTGTCTATGGGTAATGTGACTGTTAATAACATGTGTTTTGTATGTGACTGTTGTTGTTTCTAAGAAATAAACCATTTCTATTCTATTCTATTCTAATATCGCTTTGACCATTTCTTTGTGTCAAAAGGTAAAAGATGACGGTAGAAAGAGACAGTGCATGCGATTGCGAGAGTCCGCGCGTTAAACAATAAGCTCTCTTAAGTTACAACTTAGGCCTCTTGTAACCAACGTGGCAGTATTGCAAAGAATAAGCAAGTAACTTGAGCTTCTAAAGACCATCTATCAATGAAAATTGTGTTAATTTGGGCATGTGATGAGAAACGCCAAGTACAGAGTTCTCGAGCTTATTATCCAGGGAAAGATTGCCGGAAAGAGAAGCGTGGGCAGGAGAAGACACTCGTGGCTGAAGAATTTACGTGACTGGTTCAACTGCAGTACCGCTTCCTTGTTTAGAGCAGCGACCTCCAAAATCAGAATCGCCATGAATTTGTCCAACCTCCAATAGGAAAGGAATGGGAAGTAGAAGGAGTAACATAGGCGCAAGCACACAAAGACACAGAAGAGGCATGGGACGGGAGCTTGTCGCAGTCGCGGCGCCCCTTGAATCAGTTTTCATACTAAATGTCTATACATCGCCATCTAAAGCAGGCTAAGTAACGGGGCAGAGACGCGGCCTGCGAACAAACGACGCGTCCCGTCCCACGTCTCTTCTTTGTGGCTTGCGCTCTACGTTCGTACAAGACAGTTGTATCAAAGAATAGCTAGCATTTGCTGCAATACCCTATTAAAGTCACATTAATCATACCTTCAACTAGTTATTATTTTTTACAGTTGATATGGTCTTTTCTCTAACTTATGTATTCACTTTTTTATACTAGTTGCATAAAAAGTGGATATGTACATAAGTTAGGGCATCGACTGAACTATTACCACCGTTTATCATAAATGGTAAAACTTTTTTAACATCTGCACATTGCATTGCAGTGAAACCTACTTGTATGGTAAGTACCTATTTAAATATGGATGGGACACAGAGCTTTGGATCGGTACTTGGACTTGATCAAAACATTTGGGTAAGGGTCTGTCAACGAGATTGAAAAACCAAACCAGAGGCCGTATTGTCTAACGCGCGGGCGCTCGGGATCACATTCTGTTTCTCTTTCTATCGTCGTCCTAAACCGTGTGACAAAAAGAAATGGTTGAAACAATCGTGAATCCGAGTTTGTTGGACAATAAGGCCTCAGATCTAATCGCGAGTTTTAATTAAAAGACAAGGAATCTAAGATTTCATTAGAAATGATGAAATCCGCCCAAGAACTAAAGTCACCGACATAGCTCGAAGACACGCCAGACTCAAGTAGGTAGACAGAGCGCAGGGCACATCGCTCGTAGAACTGGTAGCCGATGGGACCAAGAGGTTCTCGAATGGCATCCACGGATCAGAAGACATAGTGTAGGTAGGCCTCCAACAAAATGGAGTGACGACCTGGTTATGGTTGCGGGAAGACGTTGCATGCGGATGGCTAGGGCCAGGGCTCTCGGGTCAGTTAGTTTTTTATAACAATTAATAGAGATGCAAGCAGATTTAAAGCTAGACCGTTTAAATGAGTCCTCGCCCGCACGGTACAGGGGCTAGGGGTTAGACGACAAAGGGGGCCGGGAGAGGTGCGGGCGGCGAGCGCGCCTCGTGTGCCTAACGGTCTAGCTATAATAAAAAATGTTGATCGGGCCTACTGTAGTACACTGAATTTTATGATAAATGTTATTGACTGTTTATTTTCTGTTTACAGCTAGACGGCAACCCTTTGTTCCGTTACGTGGGAACAATTAGCTTTTACTGGAAATGGCGAATTTGTTTATTGCACTGCGATGTTCCTAATGGGGTCCTTGCAAAAGGGATACCGAATGAGTTAAATGTCTATAGTTTAAATTTATGATATTTTTATCATTCCAGAACCATTAGTTTTTTATTACTATATTACGTAAGTTCTTCAGTAGCTTCTTTTAAATTTCTCGTCTCATTGATATTTTACAGAGTAGGAGTTATTTTGTGTAGTGATCGATATTCTTGTAACATAATTGTTTTTAACATTTAACAGATGAAAGCTAGAAATATGAGTCATAAATACTGTTCGTTCACTCTTACAAATAAATGTAATTCAGTAAAATATAACAGCTAGTCAGCTATTGAATGCAACTTCATCTGCATCCCGTGGGAACTTAAATAAACCTTTCTGGGATAACAGTACAGTAGCTTATGTTAATTTGGAATAATCTAGCTTTCTATATGATTTTTTTAATCCTATTAGTTTCAAAGATTTTTTATTATAAACTAGCTTTTGCCCGCGACTCCGTCCGCGTGGAATTAGTAATTTGGGCAGCTTATTTTTTTTATCCAATTTGCTTTTTCATCAATTATGGCTCTCCTTAGTTCCTCGATATAAAAAAAATTACCCCCCTCACCGATCCCCCCCCCCGCACACCCGCGTTCACATTCACCACCGTACCTAGTCCCAAGTCACTATTTCTAAAAACTGTTCTATAAATTCTTAAAATAGACGTATCTTTCTTATTTGTGAACCGATTCAAATGAAACAAACACTAAATGTTAATCCAAGAAAATACCAACATATAAGGGAAAACCGCATCCTTCTAGGTTAAGCCGTTTCTGAGAGTAGCGCGCACAAACGCACAGACAAACAGACAATAATTCTAAAAAACATTGTTTTGGGTTCTATTGCGCTAGTAAATAGCCCTAGTGACAGTTTTTCTCAAATATCTTCAATGTACAGACACCGACTTGTTACAGATTTATTATATGTATAGATAAACAAAGTTGACTTCTTTACGATATTAGTGTAATAGAAGAGTAGAAAACGAGAAAACTTATGCCTTATCCATAGCATCACAACTGTTTTATAAACGCAAGAAAAATAAATGTATAAATAATATGCGTCCGATCCTTCAATTATCGTTCATGGCTCGTGGCTATGCTTTCAACTTTTCAATGCAAAGCGAACGTCTAATCTCCATATAAACTACGGGATCGCAAGCTGTCGTGCGATATCGGAACGCTGATCAAAACTTGTCAAACAAACTCCATGGTGTAGGTATGCTTATATCCGTCGACCATAGATTAAAAAATATTAAATGTTTCACGGGGCAGAAGCGTCGGATGACGGCAAAAAAGTATAAATTTGCTTGTAATCTTACAGGTATATTATTTTTTTACTGGATGTTGCCCGCGACTCCGCCTGAGAAGAAATTAATCTGGGATAAAACTATCCTTTGTTATTTCTAAGGTCTCAAACTATCCCCATACCAAATTTCATGTAATTTCATTACAACACACACAAACACAGACATTATTGCGTGATTGAGCAACAAACATCCAAATATCGCTACAAACTTTCACATTTATAATATTAAGTAGGATTTTTTAACTTTCGCAATTTTTCACTCATAATCATACACGGGACTAATCACGACAACTTATTGCTAAAATTACCCCGACGTTTGATCCACATAGCAGCGACCATGTTCACGAATTTACTGAGGTATAGGACGTCCTCAGACTCGGTGGAGCGATGATCTTCGCAAGGCGGCTGGCAAGAGCTGGATGAGTGGCCGAGGATCGTGCTCAGTGGCGTGCCATGGGAGAGGCCTATGTCCAGCAGTGGGCGAGCATAGGCTGATGATGATGATGATGAGGGTACGTTTGTTTAGCCGCACGAATTTTTCGAACTACCCGCTATTGATTTCGTTCTTCAGACTTTAGTTTACTCATGAAGTGACCACGGTCGCTGCAGTGTGGTAATTTGCCGGGGTGCAATAATAACTACAAGAATTGGCCAAATGGTGTGATAACGTCAGATGTGGCAACTTGAACTTGAACCCGGACAAAGAAATAACTTAGCTATTTAAAACGGAAACGCAGTCAGTTTTTGTCCTGTACCTACTTTAAGTTTAAAGTAATTGTTTGTAAATGGTTATTGTTTAGAAACATACTAAACAGCCAAGACTCGAGCACAACTACCCTAGGTAGATAGAGTTACTGCATCTGATGGTATAAGCTGTATTAATTAATGTCAATTTGTATAACTATATACTTTATTTTTAAATATTATCATATAACTACAAGGAAATAAAACTTATAAGCCCACGTGTAAGATATTTACAGTTGAGTACTAACAATGTATGAACAGAATTTTTAATGCTGTTGGTTGTGCCGGCCGACTAATGCACAATACATGTTTTCATCTAACAACAAACATGTGTAAGTATTTGTCAGTGAAGTACATTACACGCCATTGTTTCATTCTACTTCGACGAAAGAGCCATTGTCGAGTATTAATCAAATTAATTTTATTTTCTCAAACATGCTATGAAATATTGACGTTATGTTCCTTATAATACGCCACGAAGTGTCACGTTGCAGGTGCAGGTGCAGCCGGCGGTGGGGGACCGCCTAGACGAGAGGTCAATAATGGAATTTCATACAACTTTGCTGGCCAAGGCCAGCAAAGTGATCGTCTATTGTTTCATACCATGACGTTTATAGGTCTATGGCATCATAGCATTTAGCCATTAAAAAAAACTATAAGCAATATTTGCGTTTTGGTTCATTAAGACATTCTGCCACTACGCTTATTTAAGGTAAGGTAAGATGATGATGATGATGATGATGGTGTGATGATGATGGTGATGATGATGGTAATGATGATGATGGTGATGATGATGATGATGGCGATGATGATGATGATGATGATGGTGATGATGAGATGATGATGATGGTGTGATGATGATGGTGATGATGATGATGATGATGATGGTGATGATGATGATGGTGATGATGATGATGATGATGATGATGGTGATGGTGATGACGATGATGTTGATGATGATGTTGATCATGATGGTGATGATGATGATGGTGGTGATGGTGATGCATGTTTGAGAAAAACTCTATACAAGCCTTGGCCACGAACAGGGATTGCCGGCCTCGTATCTCTAGATGGCCTCGTTTACACTCGGCCATCTATAACTACTCGGCCGGCAATCCCCTATTTCGCGGCCGCTGCAGTAATGTACTATTGCCGTCCGATATCTAGCGGCAGTGTTAAGTATCTAGTGGAATTTCGTGTCGAGTTGTTTGGAAATTTGTGTCCCACGGCATTTGCTGACCGTACCTACTGAGAAAACTGCGGTAGGCTTGCTTAATGGTTGTATGGTGGCAAAAACTATGATAGAAGTCACTTTTAATAAAGCTGAGCACCCACCAGCCGAGCAGCCAGCGTGGACGGCAACCGGTTACTGTCTTAACAAACCAGTCTTGACGTTTCAAAAAGGAAATAAGAAATTCATAAAAACGTCACCGTTCTAAAAACAAAGCAATATATTGTTAACGTTTGGCTCGCGAAGTCCTGCACTGGGGGCGATGTAGAATTTTAATTACAGGTATAGTTTTTTTACTGGCCCGCAAGATCGCCGTAAGCTACCAAATGCTACTATAGACATAAAAGATAATGCTTTCTGTGTCTTTACTTTACCACGCGTTAAGCCATCGCGTTCGGAATTGAGCCGTAGCTGACCGCCTTACGATCGTCATTTGTTTCGCATACAAGATCAAGAACTACATTCAATTTGTTAGGGTGTGTGTACACAGGACCCAAAGTGCAACGTCGAGACAAACATCATGCTTTGTGCTGCTCATGGAAAGAGTAAATATTAGTTCTTTACTTCGGGGAAAAATTCGTTTTAGAAAACATTTGGCCGCTGTGTACTGAGTTCGTTATTAGAATTAAAGCGTGGCGGAGGTTGTGTACGGGGTTTTGTGCTGGTGTAATATGTTGTTTAAACTTGATCTGGGTTTGATTGATGCCGACAGCCGCCGCAGGATGCGTCGGCACTCGATACAAAATTGATAGCACATTAATTTTCGGGGCAATAAAATTTGGTGCGCGATGTTTGTTTTAAACGGTAGTTACAAAAGGCAACGCTTATCAATTTTGGTCGATGTTTGGTGCTAAAAGTACCGGAATATTTGATGCGCAGCTCGTAACAGCTTGTAAATTGAATCATTATGGCCTTTTAGCTGTCATTAGGAAACGTGTGCAGAAAACTATGGTAAGTACCTACCTAAACAATAGTTAAAGATAAGAGACACTTAGCACGTTCTAAATTGACAATATGTCAATACTAAAATTGATAACTTGGTTTTTATTTCCTTTGTGCCATTATTTACATTTAGTAATTGACAAAAGGCGTTGCAAACATAATAACAAATTATGTATTTTATAAGCTTTTATTTATGTACAAATCTTGCAAGTTAAATTTGAAGTTGAATTGATTGGAATTTGGGTGTACAAATATATATACGTGGAATGTACAAGCCAGTACAGTCAACACAAAGTAGGTACAGTTGCAAAAATATTGCACACAAATGAAAATTTTAACTAAAATCGTTTGTTTCTAAACTTTTTAACGTGCTGGTAAATTAATGGTTACGGTAAAACATAAACTCAGATTGTGATCTAGCAACTGTCTTTAGGTACTGTTTAATTTATTACCCTTTAAATGGCATGGAAATTATAATAAGTACAGCTGGATTTTAATTAAATCTTCGTAGTCAAATTTAAAGTTTAATGGCGTTTGCAGTCAAAATTTTCAACTATACATACACAAAGGAACGATTTTAACAGTAAATTACGTTTTAGATTACATACTATACTTAGCTTAATGTCTGTCTCTTTAATATTTTACAAAATTATTTCTAAAACATCAAGAGATGACCGGGGGCACATGACAATATCGCGGTCATAAACCGAGTCAATACGCCGGGGCAATAAAACGACGTCCATTCACACCTCTATCCTAAAATCATCCTTTCCGAACTTCTAATCATCTGTATCTATACAAATGTAATGTCGAAAAGTTTGGACGGATAAATCGAACTTTTTAAGTACATATTCATCAGTACCCCGCCACCCTATTTCGACATTTAGTAGTATTTCTTTGAAAATTAGGAGCGATTTATTCATGAAAAGATGTTTATGATTACTATGTTTACAATTTTTTTATCTAAACGTCCGTATTTCTAGCTTTTGGAGTAAAATTAATTTTCATCACCTGAAACACAGAAAAAAACGTGGTAGAGCCAAGCCTACTGCCGGTGCAAGAGGGGTAGTACCAAGTTCTCCCAAAACATCGACATAAAGCAGCAGTCACCTAGTTTGGCTTCCTTCGGCCAACATAAGCTCTGTCTTGTCCAGCAAATGTACCCGTCGGGCTAAAATTGCGAGTCGGACGAAGGGCGAAGGACGAAGGGTTCCGTACATCTCTAAACATCAAAATGGTAAGTTCATAAAGTGCAGCCGCTGACAGAAATGTTACAAAGTGTTATTTTTCCCTAAGAACAACTCACGCTTGACCGGATTTTAGTTTTTGTTGATATGAAGTATGTTTATTTCAATTATCATTCCGAAATTGAGGTTTGTGTTTGGTATTAAACGTTTTAGAGAAACAATTAAAAAAAATACGTTTCTTGTATGGAAAATTGGAGACCACCCTCAATGTTTTAATTAAAGAATGATGGGCAAATTGACAAGCATATCCAATACAAACCGCATGCATACCAAGTGAAAACTTAATTTTTTAAAATGGAAACAAACTTCAAAATCACTGAAGAAGCGAGTTATCAGCCACCCCCAATTTCACACATAGCCAATTTCATCATAAAATATGACGATTCTCCCAGCCTTCAAAGTTTAGTCGTCTTAATAAAAATTGTAGCAAATGGTACAATTTATAGCTCTACATGCATTATAATAATTTTATTGGTGACTAGGCTGGGTTCCATAATATTTGGCCATCATTGAAACCCTTAGAACCCTTATAGTTTCGCCATGTCTGTCCGTCTGTCTGTCCGCGGCTAAGCTCAGAGACTGGTAGTACTATAAAACTATAATTTGGAATGAATATATAAATATTAGTCACGCCGACAAAGTGGTGAAATAAAAAAAACTAAAAAAATTTTTTTAGGGTACCTCCCATAGACGTAAAGTGGGGGTGATTTTTTTTTTCTCGGCTAATCCTATAGTGTGGGGTATCGTTGGATAGCTCTTTTAAAACCATTGGAGGGTTGCTTGCATGATTTTTGTATTCAGTGATTTTTTTGCGAAATATTCAACTTTGAAGTGAAAATTTTCATTAAAATCGACCGTCCCCCCCTCTAAAATCTAAACTGTTGGGTGGAAAAATTAAAAAAATTCAAAATGATAGTAAATATATTAAATTTACAAGGAAAATTATAGCGGCTAAGATTGCTTGGGAATTATTTGTAGTTTAAGAGTAAATAGTAGCCTAAGGTAATAAACATACCGTCACTACTTTGAAAAACTCGTATCTCAAATCAGCATGTATACAAAACTGAACCTTGATACGCGCGTAATAAAGTTCACTTTGCCAGATTAACGATTTTGAGATACGAGCTTTTTTCAAAGTATTAAAGATACCTAACTTGGAAGATTCCGTACACATACGAAATCCTTAGAAAAATATTACTTGATTTTTTCGTAATGGCTACGGAACCCTATCTTGGGCGTGTCCGACACGCTCTTGGCCGGTTTTTGTTATTTGTTGTTGTAGCGGCAATAGAATTACACATCATGTAGAAATTTAAAATGTTATGTTATGTTATGTAAACTCTTTATTGTACAAAAATAAGGAAAAAAAAAGAAATACATTATTGATAACCGTTGAAATGCATGTACAAAGGTGAACTTATCCCTTTAAGGGATCTCTACCAGTCAACCTTTGAGTGGATGAAAGGAGCAATGAAAAATGTCTATCTATTGCGGCTCTCGATTTACAGAAACACAGACGAATTGCAAAGTGACGGGGGTTCCGTTTGTCACTCTTAGGAACGGAACCCTAAAACTCATCACGTCTTCTGTCCGTTACATTTCAATAAAGATCAATTATTATTCCATACCAACCGCAACCGCGGTATACAATTACCTTCCTACATTTACATTCCTTAAGTGCGTAATTACAGTAAAAATTAATACCTGAACAAAACCGGGGAGGACAACTAGTCAATTGCGAATTTAATTTCAATTGCACGGTAATTTATGGACGGAGATAAATAATGGTACAAAAACCGGATAATTGTGGTGTTGCTTGATATCCCATATTGTCGATTATACTGAGAGCTAGAGATGTGCTATGCAGCTATCCTGCAAGGATGTGGAAGTGGCTACGAAACTATGTGACCATTTCCACTAATGCTAAGCTGTGTAGCCGCCCGAGGAAGATCTAGAGCAGACATCCAGTGCCCCCCGTCGCACAATGACCTATTTTACGAACGCAAAATGACCTAAACGCAAATTGACCTAAACGCAAAATGACCTAAACGCACGTGTAGGTCGTTTTATGTTTAGGGTATTTTGCATTTGGTACATTTTGCGTTTAGGATATTTTACGACTTCAGGACAATCTGCGTCTAATCCGTGTGCAACACATCTTTCCATATAAAAGGTACACGGAAAGAACATGTGTAGTTACCTAAACAACTTTTTGAGTTATAAGTAGCGGCTTGAGTAGTAATCACGAACAATTACTATGGTAACCATTTCGATTTCAATCGTAAGTTATAGTACTTACTTTATTTTGAGATTAAAATCTCAATTTAAAAAAAAGTGACTAGACATGTTCATTCCGTGGACTTATATACCTTCATATACAAAACAAACAGCTCAGTTGAACCCGTTTCCACCAGTGCTTTGGTATGTGGCCCAATGAATACGATTGGTGGATATCAAACGCATCTTAAGTTAGCGAATATGAGACTGGAGCAGCCGAGGCGACGTCAAGCGGTTACTAGAAAATTGATTGATTGTGGTATTACCTTGTGGAGGTGAGGTGGAGGTCCATGTCAATGAACTGCAACTATTGGGATCATTGAGTCTCCCAAATGAGGCTGGCATAGTCACACAGGTGCACTTAAGCCTCGAAAAAAAAAGAGGAAAAAAAAAACTATTGGGATATAATCATCATCCCAGTCTATACATATATTCCCTGTTGGATGGCACAGGTCTCCTCTCAGAATTTCTTCTCATTGGGGTATACTCTGCAATAACATTTAATAAAAAAAAGTAGAACTTAAAAATGCTTTATTACCAAAAAGGAGAATCACAACTTTGAACAATAATTCGGTGACACCCACACTAGGCTGAGCCTGTATCGTGGGAGGTAAAGTAAAATAGTTAAAATCGTTTATTTCAGGACCAAAATACCGTAGTCTAGTAACATATTAAAAAAACTACGTTAGTACAATCACAAATTTCATATTAAATACAAACTGAAATATAGATGCACAGAAAAAACTCCAGAAAAAAGACCAACGCTGGGAATCGAACCCAGGTCCGCAGCATTCCGCGCCGCGTGCCATACCACTACACCACCACTGGTCTAACCAGTAGTACAATCACGTTTGATAATATAGAATATTAGATGGTTGTATGTAGTCCATTAAGTTCTAAGTATTGAATTGTACCTACAAGGAGGAAGGCCCAACTTTTTTTTTCAAGTGTGGTTTGTAACAATCACGTTTTCAAGTTTGTAGTGACGTTTTTAATCGTGTGTTAGAATAAAAATTCAATCTTTACTTGAAATATTTAACTTGAAATTTTAAACCTAAAAGCGAAATCTTATGTAGTTCGCTTAAACGGATGCTAACTTTATCACACGTCGCAGTTTGTCAGATTATTTATCTTTTGTTTTTCTTTGAATATTATAAAAAAATCATATACATATTTTTAAAGCGAGTATGAAGTATAAGTGTGATGCTTTTAGGTAGTGTTTTATAATTAAATACGTTTCTTTAGGTATAGTTAAACATTACATCAGTATCGTATTATTGGAAAAAACATCATTGAAATCTTTACCATTAAGTATATGCCTACTTTTGAATTACAATAAATAACCAACTCCTTGGTGGGCCATCGTCACTTAAAATACTGTAATTTATTCCTTAATGTCATTATTTAATGAATACAAAATACACAATTTGCTTTAACCTTTGCCTTAATGTGGCTGCATTTAAAATTTACATACGGCAATATTTTATTCTTAATACAACAATAAATAAATACCTAAGAGTATATTCTGGGTAGACAATTCTAAGTGTGTCTCACGTTACACAAGGCGTCAAATATAGCCCATTAGTTGCTTATAAAGTCACACAGTAAATCCGATACGACATGTGTTGATGAGTTTACTAGCTGACCCGGCAAGCGTTGTTTTGCCATTTAAAATATCCTACGACCTATTCTCAGACCTACCGAATATAGAGAAAAAAAGTTTCATAAAAATCGTTCAAGCCGTCTCGGAGTTCGATAACAAATACCGTGACACGGGATTTTTATATATTAGAAGATTGTTTGTGCAAAACCATTGTCACTATTGCTTACAAAAAAATCCTTTTTCAAAGACTTTTTCAAGTACAATTTCAAAAACTTTTGCGTTTTTGTTTTTGTCCCTTGCTCGCGGCTTCGCATGCGTAAACCATTAGATTTGGCAGTTGAATTTACAATTACGAAGAAAATACTGTTTCCGAAATAAATCACTTTATGACTATGGAAAATTATACACTTATTAAATTATGGGAAACCATAGAGACTTATGACGAATACCCGTGCAAAATTACATATCTCTAGATTTAACGGTTAAGATTTTGAGATTTTACTTAGGCCCCGTGGGAATTCTATGTGTTATTACATACGTCCAGCTACTTAAATGTCATCCAAATAGCATGAAAACTAGCCAAGTGAGAGTCGGAGTTCCGCACCGAGGGTTCCGTACAAATTTGTAGGTATGTCAAAATAAACGCCATAAACAGCCTTATTTATTATAAACAAGTATTAGCAGAGCCCTACTCCTGCTAGGATCATTTTATATAGGTAAGTTGGGGACCCCCATTACAAAATTACAGATGTAAGTATAGTTTTTAGATTGTGTCCTATAGTATAAGGCGGTAGGTACTTATTACTTGTCAATTTTCATAGTCAACGAAAAATACCCTATATATTTTAATTCCCTTGAAAGTGTCGAAATATACGTTTTTTGCGGCATAAACGGCCGTATCTTTTTTTACGTTAATTTAGAACTTTGATTTTTTCACAGCTTCAAGGAACTGTAAGCCCGAGTTTATGGTAGGTATTAATTTCTATTCGATACATCCACGCGTTTCCGAAATAAAGGGTCTTGACAGACAGACGGAGACAGACGTACGTACAACAAAATGATCCTGTAACGGTTCCGTTTTTTTTCCTTTTGAGGTACGGAACCCTAAAAACACACACGCAAAAACTTTCGCATTTGTAATATCAGTAGGTTATATTTTTCAAAATTTCTCAATAGGTTAGGTTATAAGTTTGTTAAGACTTAAGTAATTGTTAAGGAAAAGTGATGATACGATGTTAGTTCTTGCTAAGTGTAGCCGACGGCTTGGGGAATCGTTGAAGTCTTTTCTTTGAATCAACGCGGAACGAAAAAAGCGTCTAGACAAGGCTTTGCGGGAAGATTTATGTTTGATATATAACGAAATAATATGTAATACTTAATGTATTCGACGTAAATAGTTTTGCTGGAATTATTGATTTATCCCAAAATAATAATGCAATAAGGCATCATAAACATAATATTTAAAAAAAAAATCATTTTTAATCTTTGATCAATTATAATTGGCTAAGTAAAGTTTTTTGAAGAGGTGCTAATTATATTTTTCTTCGACAGTAGTCGTCATAAGGATCGAGAAACTGCAACTGTTTTATTTTTATCTCTTATCGTTTATTGGAAATATTTTTTTAAGTGTTCGAGTTGACATTTGTGTATTTAGACGGCTGACAAGCCGTTCGTGCTCAGTACTTATTAGAAATAGAAAAAAAAAAACAAAGTCAACTGTCACTGCTCACTGCTGTCACCTTGGCTGTCACCATAGAGCTGTCACTGTCAAATAGAATCTAACCGTTTTCTTTGCTTAGCGATATGATGCGATTAGTGTGTTTTTCAGTTTTTTGGATTATTTTTTACGACCTCTGCACAAACACCGGACTCTCGATTTTGCCGCATTTCTCCACGACCTTTGCACGATAATTGGACCACGATTAGATACTTTCGACGACTATTTTGGCTCTGCTTCTTGGACAACGTTATCTTGCATTCTTGACGACCCTTGGCTTGACTTTCGGACTACTTTCTATTTGTGCGGCTTCACCTTTCAATACAAAATGAGTGGATTTGTGCGAGCAGATTCTAGGAACTTGCCACACATGGACATGGCTATGATTCTAGAATAATTTCACACCAGCGATAAGTACAATATTGCCGAAATCAGAGGAGTTAAAGCACTCCTGTACGTACCGGTAAAATGGATGAACATATATAATTATGTCCGTACAGTTTCTTGCACAATTAATTTATTTTTCCATTTCATTTTAGGACATCAAGAGGTGAATATGTTGAACATGCAGTAGGATATGTCGAAATCAAAAGAGAATACTGATTGCATTGTCCGGGCCAATGTTGTTCCAGAGCACAGAATAACAAGAAAATATTATATTGTGACCATTCACTTTGATGAGCCAAATAACAATGTGATTGATGCAACATGTGATGGTTGTTCTGCGTCGGCTGGTAAATATCATAATAGTCTAAATGTCTGTGATTAGTAAAACATTACCTATATCATAATAATTTTGATCTCATTTTCAGGTGGATGTAAACACTCATTGGTTGTTTTATTTTGGTTGCAAGAAAAAGCTGCTTCACCTTCATCTACTTCTGTAGAATGTTATGTGCAAAATTTAATGGCGGGTTTCAAGAAAAAATCGCAGCTTTAGCCGCCAAACTATTAAACCATAGTTCTATAATATTTATTTATTGTAAATAGGCACTATGTATGTAACACATAATCAAATAAAAATATCTCAAAAACATATTAGATTTCATTGAATATCTCAAATACAAAACGTGTAAAATAACTTTTCGGTACAGGCCTTAAGATCACATACATTTACTTGTTAGTAGAATCTTGGTGCTGTTATACTAAGGATAGCACAATATTAATGTAATTTAATTTATTAAAAATACGACTTTCTTCTGAATAACCCTTTGCAAGGTATGTATTGGTAACAGTTCCAATAAATAGGGCCTTTGGAATTCATATATTTATGCTAAATGTTTTTGTGATTATTTGTGCATTTATGAAATAAAACAAAATTAAAATTATTGCATTTTTATTATATTACTCTGCAAATTCACTAAAGCACATGCGATTAAGACAGCTTCGTCTACATATTTTACGTGGTGGTGTATCCTCAAGCTCGCTATAACCTTAGTTTGAATCGCCTCCTTTTTAGTAGGTGTTTCCTTTGAGGAAACACTTGGAGGCCAAAGAAGTTTAACATTCCTCTGTGACAGAAGAGTTTCAATGCCTTTGAAGCCTCGATCGGCTAAAACCACAGTCCCTGGCGAAAGTATATCCACAAAGCCACTACATTCTGTAATGGCTTTGTCGGAAACTCTACCTCCAATACCCTTTGAAATAAAGCATATAAACCCATTTGGGCAACACGCAATTAAATATTTTAGTGTATTGCACGACTTGTACTGAGACCATGTCCTTGATTGCATAACAGGGTTTGATGGTTTCTCTATTTGGATCTCAAAACAATCAAGTATGCATTGCACATTAGCATATCTCACTTTGAAAACAGGAGGCAAAGTTTTTTTAATTGTTAAGGGGTCTGGTAGGAATACATGCATTTGCAAGTAAGTTGCAAGATTAGGTATCGAAATCCTTAAAAGCTCTTGCAATGTCACTTGACTCAACTGAAAGTGGTGACTCATTCTTTGAATTGTGTCATTCTGCTTTAGTTTGAATAGCGTGATCATGACATGTAGCAGGCGTAATTTACATTGGTTAGCTAAAAAATCTATGAACCAATAATACGATTTGGAACACCAAGGTACATTTTGGGGTGTTCCTTGATCATATTCATAATATGTGTATGCGCCGACATATCTCTCCCTTCCGTTACGGTCTCCTTAGCTGTGCTTGCAGTAGAAGATGAAGGCTGACTTGGCATTACTGTTTCGGTAATATTAGCGTGACAGCCTACGCTTCTTACGGATGGTTTCACCTAAACAGCTTCACACTGAAAAAAAAATACACTAAATTATTTGACACAACTATTCTCTACTCCTTTCATAGGCTTTGCTTTTAAAATAAGATTATCTTAATAAAAAAACCGGCCAAGTGCGAGTCGGACTCGCGCACAAAGGGTTCCGTACCATTATTTATAAAAACAGCAAAAAAAATCATGTTTGCTGTATGGGAGCCCCCCTTCAATATTTGTGTTATTTTAATTTAATAGTTTATTTTTAAAGTGAATATATAACTAAATATACTGTGAATATTTCAAGCGTCTACCTGTTGCCGTTATCAATATGGAGAAAAAACAAGCAATAAAATAACGTTTGTTGTATGGGAGCCTCCTTAAATATTTATTTTATTCTATTTTTTAGTACTTGTTGTTATAGGGGCAACCGAAACACATCACTTGTGAAAATTTCAACTGTCTAGTTATCACGGTTCATGAGATACAGCCTGGTGACAGACGGAGGGACAGCGGAGCCTCAGAAATAGGGTCCCGTTTTTCCCTTTGGGTATGGAACTTCTAATAAAGTAACAATAGCATTTGAGAAAAAGTGGTTATTAAAATGAATAAATGCTTGTGATAGAAACAATATTTTAAACATACATAATTTTTCATATACCAAGATGCCATTTTTTTTATTCATATATTCTATGTTTAAAAAATCTGAATATGAGTTTATTCCTACTGCTTTCTATATAAATGGAGATACACTTGAGATTTTACCTTTGAATAAGGCAGGCATGTTTCCATAATGCAAAAATTGTGTTGATGTAGTAGGCAGATCTTTTGAGCTTTTGCTTTGATCAGTCACCATCTCCTAAAAAAAAAACAAATATCAGGACCCAATTTACATTAATCAACTTACAATGTTCATATCTATAGTCAAATTGAGAAATATGTGCGCAGACAAAGTGATCAAATGTATGCTAAAATGACTTAAATAATTGTTACTAGCAACCCGCCCCGGCTTCGCACGGTTGCAATTATGCATGTATTATACATATAAACCTTCCTCTTGAATCACTCTATCTATTAAAAAAACCGCATTAAACTGTATAGTGAAAAAATATGGATAACTCATGTCCATTTCATTGTCAGCGGGCATTTTGGGGGCAAGGTAAGGTTTACAAAAAAAATCTTAACTTACGAGTATTATAATGTACTTACTTAGTATTTGTAACATAGTTAATTAGTTACTCGTTATCATTTATTAGTCTTTAATGTATAGATACTCTTTGAAGTGATAACTGATAGCCCATTTAAGTGGCCACAATAAATATACCACATACTATTCAATCTTATTTTTATTTAAAATTTAATTGATATAAAAAAATAAACACCTAACTAACATACCTACAGCCTTAGTTTGCAAAGATATTTGGAATTTCACATTACAAATACTAGGTACCAAATACTAAGTACAAATACCTTATTCTGACTACTCGAAAATGAATTGATTGATTTGTGAACCTTATCTAGCATTCTGACATGCCACCACTTAAATGGGCTATCAGTTATCACTTCAAAGAGTATTACGTAGGCAATTTAAGATTTATAACGAGTATGTTGCAAATACTAAGTACATATATACTCGTTAATTAAAATATTTTTTGTAAACCATACCAAATGACGTGCCCCCAAAATGCCCGCTGGAGTGCGACGTATGCTCATGTCTATGATCAAGTTTAGCTTGGCATATTATCTGTAGATGTGAGTTATCCACATGTATTCACTATGAGTGAGTCTCACAGTAGTTTTAACTATATATGTATATATTTTCAAAGTCTACACATTCTGGAAATAAAGAGTTTGAACAGGCAGACAGTGAAGTGATCCTCAAAGGTTCCATTTGTTCTTTTGAGGCATGGAACATTCAGTACAATCAACATAGTCAAGTATATAGAAAAAGAGACTACCTTTTAGTGCTTTATATCACTTTGGGAACCTATAATAAAATAAAATAATAATAAACTAACGCTTATGCAAATCTATTTCAATTTGTAATTTTGGTCTTTCTGTGGACCCCTTGAGACAGGATCACCACAGGTTGAGAAACACTGGTCTAGATCAGCAGTCGGCAACGCGCGACCCGGGACCTATCTCCTTGCGGCCTGCAACTGTTTTGTAAACCTACAACTAATAAGGTAGATATATCTATTAGGTACAAAATTATCTTACAAGTGAGGGCCGCCTTTATCTATTTTTTTGGGTATGTATTACAATACCGAAGTACGAAAGACCGAATGTATTAAAACATCGAATGGGTCAAAAGACCGACACGATTTTTTTCTGAAACCGTTAACTTTTTAAGATTGTTATAAAACAAACCTAACCTAACCTAATGGGTTCTGTATGATGCCGTTTTAATAAATTCTAAAAACTTTACAGTTTCAGAAGAAAATCGTGTCGGTCTTTTGACCCATTCGATGTTTTAATACATTCGGTCTTTCGTACTTCGGTATTGTAATACATACCCATTTTTTTCACTATGTGGCCTATGTCTGCCAAAAGGTTGCCGACCCCTGGTCTAGATCAATACATTAATTTGTTAACTAACACAAATTCTAAAATAAAATATTCAAAGTCCCTTTCTAGCTTCCCTCAAGGTTCATAAAATAAAAAAAAACAGTCAAGTGCGAGTCTGACTTGCACACAAAGTGTTCCGTACCATTATCTACAAAAACAAGCAAAAAAATCACGTTTAATTACTTAAATATTTATTATATTTATTTTATTCCATTTCTTAGTATTTGTTGTTATAGCGGCAACCAAAATACATCATCTGTGAAAATTTCAACTCTCTATCTATAACCGTTCCCTAGATAGTCTGGTGACAGACAGACAGACGGATGGGCGGACGGACAGCGGAGCCTCAGTAATAGGGTCCCGTTTTTACCCATTGAGTACTTCCGTACCCTACCCGTTACCGTTACCCTAAAAACGGTTAAAATCTGTTAATTTGATAACTGGCTTTGGTAGCTTAGTTGATTAGAGCGACTGGCCTAGTTAGCCAGAAGGTTGCTGGTTAGAATCTAACTTGAATCTTAACATTTTCTCCTTTAATTTAAAATTTTAATTTTTTTAAGCAGTTTGTAATGCAACAATATAAAATAATATGCCTAGCTGATACTTACATCCTCATCAATATCACATGTTTTCGTAAGTATCAAGTTTGCTGTCTTTTTCAAATGTAGCTTTCCAGATTTACCTTTGTAGCAATCTTCCTCAATCTGTAAACAGAATTAAAATATTCTAAAATCTTAAATCTACAAAAAAATGTATAAACATTTAAAATAAAATTATACACAGGAATAACTTTTATTGGCAAATGAAGGATATTACTATTACAAGTGAACTAATGAAAAAAATAAGACATATAGATTTCCATAAAAATTAATGAATGGTGGTTGATAAAAATGGAAGAATATAACCTTAATTCATGAACAAAAATATACAAATGTACACTCACATTAATATGATCTCCACAGACATATAAGTTCCGTTTTGGGCAATTCCTGTCCAAAGCTTGGCACCAAGTCGCTTTTAAACAGTTTGGGATGCACAAATACGCCGAATTCGGAAAGTCACGTCTGTATTTCAGACACGAAGGTACAAAGCATACATTACATCTTTGTAATACTCCATTTCTACTCCAGCGTTGTCGGAATCGTCTGACTCCATTGTAGGGATACTTTGATTCAAATTTACTCGTAAGGCAGTCCGAAAGTCAAGCCAAGGGTCGTCGAGAATGCAAGATAACGTTGTCCAAGAAGCAGAGCCAAAATAGTCGTCGAAAGTATCTAATCGTGGTCCAATTATCGTGCAAAGGTCGTGGAGAAATGCGGAAAATCGAGAGTCCGGTGTTTGTGCTGAGGTCGTAAAAAATAATCCAAAAAACTGAAAAACAGTAATCGCATCAAATCGCTAAGCAAAGAAAACGGTTAGATTCTATTTGACAGTGACAGCTCTATGGTGACAGCAGTGAGCAGTGACAGTTGACTTTGTTTTTTTTTTTCTATTTCTAATAAGTACTGAGCACGAACGGCTTGTCAGCCGTCTAAATACACAAATGTCAACTCGAACACTTAAAAAAATATTTCCAATAAACGATAAGAGATAAAAATAAAACAGTTGCAGTTTCTCGATCCTTATGACGACTACTGTCGAAGAAAAATATAATTAGCACCTCTTCAAAAAACTTTACTTAGCCAATTGTAGATCCACAGTCGCGCGCCCGAAAATGTCAGAGCCAAATGAGCGCCACTTTGATAAAAGTGGCCTTCTTTTTCTCAGTACGTTGCGTGAAATTGTCAAGTTTAGCTGTCAAGTGTCAACCGAAATTCGACTGTAATGAAGTAAAGACTAGGTTCAAATTTCTGTGTAGGTGATGATTTTAATTGTTATGCAAACAAATAAAAAAGTTCGGACATTCTTTGAACGGGATTTTGTTCGGCAATGTGTATCTTCAGTTATAATTGATCAAAGTTTTTAATGCTATCTTTTTGCTGGCTGTGCTTTTTGATGACTACTTGCATTGACATAAAACTCAAAGTCAACAGTATTTTTTTATTCAGTTTAGAATACAGTTTGAGCTCTTATGAACCTTGAAGAATCTACTACCAGGGGCTAAATTCAGGAACGGCCCAACACGGTTTGCGAGCGGTAATTCAGTCGTTTGCGAGAGGATAGGGATGAACTGCTATTCAGGAACGCCAAAAATCACTGGTTTGCGAGAGGTTTGGGCTGAGATTGGTATGAGCCTTATTTATTTAATTATTTATTTATTTATTTACAAAGCGAATTAACAGGAAAATAAAGCAAGTCAGATATGAAGTATCTTTTTTTATTTATTTTTCAACTTCATTTTTTTATTACTTTTATGGTCATCCCATGAAACCATATATTTCAAACAAAATACAAACTGAAATATAGATGCACAGAAAAAACTCCAGAAAAAAGACCAATGCTGGGAATCGAACCCAGGTCCTCAGCGTTCCGTGCTGCGTGCTTACCCCTACACCATCACTGGTCTAGAGGTTAGCGACGAATCTTTCCCATACATACATACATTTGGTTTCATGGGATGACCATAAAAGTAATAAAAAAATGAAGTTGAAAAATAAATAAAAAAAGATACTTCATATCTGACTTGTTTAAAGTTGCACAGTAGCGCCATCTCTTGGTCCAGGTGAGCGGTTAGCTCCGAAGGAGTGTTAAGTCTCTCGGTAGAGGGCATAACATAGATAAGCGCTTTATCACTGCATAAAGTGATTATAACAGACTGAAATGTACGATGTATGGGAAAGATTCGTCGCTAACCTCTAGACCAGTGATGGTGTAGGGGTAAGCACGCAGCACGGAACGCTGAGGACCTGGGTTCGATTCCCAGCATTGGTCTTTTTTCTGGGGTTTTTTCTGTGCATCTATATTTCAGTTTGTATTTAGGAAAATAAAGCTCATCCCAAGCTCAGCCCATTCCTATTCTCTCCCAAACGATTGAATTACCGTTCGCAAACGGTGTTGGGCCGTTCCCGAATTTGGCCCCTATTCGGAAAAACCCTTTTGAGAAGGATCCGGCACCAAACTTTTCCTATCTCCATGGTACCCAGAATAAATTTAAAGTCAATTCCATCACTAGAAGTGAGTGAAATTCGACTTACAAAATTCAAAGAAAACTTATATCCATACGAATAATCCAAGTAATGTAAAAGCTAGTAATAAGTTAAAGTTAGAGACGGTTATTTATATTTTTATTTATATTTATGACGCCTTTAGGCGTTCAACAAATGATCAAAAATGTCAAAATCCTGTATAGTCAAAGGCATAAATATCTGTACAGCCATCGCGTCAAATATATGTATGTGAACATCAACCTTATGGTTAATGGCATAGAGTTGTATATTTTCGACGCCCGGATAATCTTACTAATATTATAAACGCGAAAGTTTGTATGTATGGATGGATGGATGTATGGATGTTTGTTACTTTTTCACGCTAAAACGGTTCGACAGATTCTGATGAAATTTGGCACATATATAGTTTTTAACCTAGATTAACACATAGGATACTTTTTATCCCCGAAAATTGCATAGATCCCGAGGAATAGCGATAAGCAAATTCTTCGCAGACGGAGTCGCGGGCAACAGCTAGTGCCTGTGCCTTTGACTGTACAGGATAACTACTAGCATTTACGCTCATTGTCGACAATCTTACTAATATTATAAAAGCGTACGCGGACGTTTGGATAGATATATGAATATTTGTTACTTTTTCACGCTAAAATGCTTAGACCGATTTTGATGAAATTTGTCACACAGATAACCCGGATTAACACATAGGATACTTGTTATCTCGGAAAATTGGATAGTTCCCGCGGGATTGTGATAAACGAAATCTTCACAGACGGAGTCGCAGGCAACAGTTAGTCACTTCTAAAGCTATCGACGCCAAAGCTAATTTTGTAAACCTTTGCATTCACCGCCAGAATAACGACAAACTCTCAATACTTTGTCGTATCATTAATCGTACCTTAAAATACTCCATAATCGCTCCAACTATTTAAAACAATCAACCACTTCACCATCCACCTTACTTTCTCAACCTCGTATCTCACTGCACTACATTAGTCCTAAATCAACCTTATAGTAGCACATCAGAGTTCGATTTGGAACAGCATGGTTGGGAAGATACGAAGTAAGCATTCGCTATTTCGGTTACAGTCGCCGACGCCTCGTCGGATCAGTTGCGCGATTAGTCCGGCGCTTTGAAGACCGAATTACAAATGGTGGCGACGCCGGGAGCGACGCATGCGACACTGTCGCAGCTGTCGTTAGCGGCTAAATATAATGGAGTTGCAACATTGATGTTATGATATCGTGATGAGTTTTGATGAACGTAGATGGGAACAACGAAACTCTTGTGAGAATCAGTCTTGTCCGGTTTCTATGTGTTATAGTTAAATTTCTTAGAATCTTTCGACCAAAAAAAAACTTTATTCAGAAAGTTGTGAATTGTGTGCAGTAGTGGGAAATTTCTAAACTTCGTTTTTTTCGCATTATAAAGGAAGTGAGCAATCGTAATCTGTTTTTTTATTGAAAATAATAAAAACGGATCACTCACGTATACCCGACATCATCATCCTCATCATCCCAGTCTATATACGTCCCACTACAGGGCACGGGTCTCCTCTCACATCTCCTCGCCCAGTGCGGATTTGGAACTTCACACACACCATTGAATTTCTTCGTAGGTGTATGCAGGTTTCCTCACGATGTTTTCCTTCACCGTAAAGCTCATGGTAAATTCCAAATGAAATTTTGCACATTAATTCCGAAAAACTCAGAGGTGCGAGCCGGGATTTGAACCCATGACCGCTGTTTGAGAGGCCACATGATACCCGACATGTTTCGAACTAATCCGTTGTTCTTTTTCAGGGTTGTCTCGAACGGAAAGCCAATCGTGAATTTCAACCAACCATACGTAGCAAAATTGAAAAAGAACCTCGGGTTGGTTTGATACATGTCGGGCATACCTCGACTACTAATACGTGAATGCCCCGTGCTTCTTACTTTACTAATTGCGTCTGGGTCTTATGGTAGATTTAAGTCAATTTATAGTCATGGTGATTATATTTATTTGTACATATAGTTGAAGTACTCAACTAAAATTTCATGAAATTAATTTCCGGTCTTTATTGCTCTAATATTCATATTATCTACAGTAATAACCAAGGGAGTAATTAATACACGAAGTTACTGAAGTATTTGAATAAAACAAAATAACCTTACTCAGTTTATATTTAATTTATAGTACCTAATAAATATTCAAATTAACTCACTTGAGCAAAAGTGCCTTTTAATTGTAATTTTGAATATATTGTACATGTTTTAATATTAAAATTTCTGGCCTATAACGTACACAAATTTTAACACTAGACTCCTCTTGTTCATCATCATTATCATCATTTCTATTCCAGAACTAAAGCCACCGACATAGCTCGAAGAATCGCCAGACTCAAGTGGCAGTGGGCAGGGCACATCGCTCGTAGAACTGACGGCTGGTGGAGCAAAATGGTTCTCGAGTGGCGTCCACAGACCGGAAGACGCAGTGTAGGTAGGCCTCCAACAAGATGGAGCAATAAACTGGTTAAGGTTGTGGAAACTCGTTGGATGCGGATGGCATGGGACCGATCTGTTTGGCGAGCCTTGGGGGAGGCATATGTTCAGCAGTGGATGTCTTTCGGCTGAAATGATGATGATGATGATGAAACAAGAATAGGGAGTGCTGTCCAAGAACAATCTTGAACCTTGTCAATATTATAAATGCTAGTCTGTGAGTGGTTGTGTACGTGTGTGTGTTTGTTCTTTATTCACACTAAAATAGCTGGAAGGATTTAGATGAAATTTGGTGTGTTAGCTTACACATAATATAAACTTCAACCGCTAGTTCTAAAGACAAGACAAGACTTGGCGTGGGTGTCCTTAAACCTTAGGAATCTCATTCAACTGCCAGACGTTTCACGTGAGCTTTTACAATGTAAAACGCTATGAAGTAACATTTTAAAAACTTACTTTTTCAATTTCACCAAACTTAACTTGTCAATTTAAAAAAGTTTAAAAAAGTTAAAACGGCCGCTTAAATGACTCATGTCAACTACGCATGCGCGCCGGTGACAGCGCT
Source organism: Archips xylosteana (assembly GCA_947563465.1). Classification (NCBI taxonomy): domain Eukaryota; kingdom Metazoa; phylum Arthropoda; class Insecta; order Lepidoptera; family Tortricidae; genus Archips; species Archips xylosteana. The sequence goes on from OX387356.1 coordinate 7,694,015, forward strand.
GACAGGCGACGGTCGCGGGCGCAGGATAATGATTCGGAATTTACATTTCATACGCTATTTGCCTCGCCCTTGTCTTTAGAACACGTTCCTATCTAATTTATATACAGTTTTAAGAATGCATGTACGGTTATCTGATTTTGATGAGTGCAAGGTGAATATCGTCTGTTCACAATTTATGATAAGTACCTGGGCGACCGAGCTCTGCTCGGGCAGAAACTCGGTACCAAGCGTTTTCCCATAGATAAGACCAAGCTAGATCAATTTGTCATCCCCGAAAACCCCCAAATACCAAATTTCATCGAAATCGTTGGAACCGTTTCCGAGATCCTGATTATATACACCGGAGGGGTGGGGGGGGGGGGGTGAGAGGGGGGGGAGGGGATGCGGGGGAGGGAGCGCGGGGGTATTAAAGGGGGGATGAAAATTTCATTGATTTTGCCGTAGGATGCACCGTTTTCAAGATATTTGACAAAAACACCGGAGGTTGGTGAGTCACGTTAAACTATCGTCCGTATACCGACTTTACAGACAACCGGCTTTTCCTGTTCTGTGCTCCCAATAGGGAACGTGCACATAGACGGTGCTGCCAACTGGTGTCATAAGGGTGCCATCAATTTGAATGTTTTACCTTGATAAGTTTGTTTTACTGTCCGCATAGTGTCTCTTCTGTCGCATTAGTGCTGCCGCCTATAGTTACTGCACGTTCCCTATAATACTTTTTCTAACAAAAAAGTAACTTTTCTCACAAAAAGTAACTTTTTCTCACAAAAGAAGAAACTTGACGTTTTCTCATGAAAAATAAACTTAAAAAAAAAACAAAAATGTTGAAAAAAAACGTGGATTCGAACCGAGGTCGGCTGGGTCCGCGACCACCCGATTTCTAATGTGCCATTATGATCTGCTCTAAGTGGGCGAAATTTAGCTTTATATTCTAATGCAAACAAAAATAGCCGGAAAACACGAGTAAAAGCGATTTTCTGAAAATGAAACATAGCTAGATCAGTTTTTCATCCCCGAAAACCCCCACATACCAAATTTCATCGAAATCGTTGGAGCCGTTTCCGAGATCCTGATTATATATATACATATATATATATATACATATATACAAGAATTGCTCGTTTAAAGGTATTAGATATGGGTTACATTTGTTATGACAAGTGAATGAACATCGATGGAAGCAACTATCTAGATTGGATGGGACCAGGGCTTGAAACACCGGTATTTTTTGGAACCGGTATCGTGGCCTTACACCAGGAACCGGTATTAGTCTTGATAGTCTTGTACCGGTATTAAGCATAGGTCCGGTACCTTGAAAGCCAATATAATTGATGAAATGTACCGGTTTTAAGAAGTTAAAATACCTGTACTCGCAAGTGCGTGTTGAGTGACTGAGAGAAAACACAATAAGATAAAAAAAAATCAAAATCATTTAATGGTATATTTCATACTAAATACAAACTGAAACATCTATATGCACAGAAAAAAACCCCAGAAAAAAGACCAATGCTGGGAATCGAACCCAGATAATAGAATATATGGATTTCACGGATGACCGTAAAAGAAAAAAAAATGAAGATGAAAAAATAACAAAAAAATACAAAAAGATACTTCAAACCAAACTTGTTCATTTAGTGGTATCAAAAGTACAGCATGTTGATAGTAGTTGGCACCTCTTTTTAAGTATGAAATATCTGAAGTTACCTAGGTACTATCGGCCCAGACGCCAGCTTGGCACCTTAAAGGCCCAGTTTGCGTGCAGTGGCTAGACATCTGTCCATACCAATCCATAGCATTAAACATCAACGGCTGCAAAATGGCAAGCTGACGTCTGGGGCGATAGTACTGGTACTCATATCGCGAGTTTTCCCTTGCTAACAGGAACCGTTCACTCACACCGCATCGCACTAAACGGCAACCGGTACCGGCGGCTTAATACCGGTACCGGTGTGCTAGTACCAGTATTTTTCCTTTACCAGTTCTCTGGAACCGAAACGAAGAATACTTTTAAATACCGATATGTTACAGGTATTTTCGGTACCGGTTCCAAGCCCATAAGCCAAGCTGGACAGGACTAAGGCAAAGGAATATTCAAAAGTTTTGTTAACGTAGCGCATGAGGTGGTTCTACTAGAGCGATTCAATCGCTATCAGTTTTCAGTCGCATATATCGATGAAATGAACTACAATCCACATGAAATTTTCAATATCATCATCATCATCCCAGCCTGAAAAATTAATAAAATAAATTGAAATTGTATCGCAAGCATATTGTTTCATTTTATACAAAACTTCCGCTCATTGTGGCTCATTTCTTCAATATATACGACAGGATGCTGATAGCGGTTAAAACGCCCATGAATGAATTTCAAAAATGTTCTCTTTGGGCCTTCGAAATATAAGTTAAAAAACCCAGAGCACTTTGCGCGTGTATATTAACGTGGTATTTTAAAATTTTGGTGGGAAACCGTGCAGCGTTTCGCGGGTGGCAAGATTTGTATCGAATTCATCAAGTATTTGTTTTAAAATTACAAAATCATCGCGATATAATTGAGGCTTGCTTTAATAATATTTTTTAATTTCGACCTGGAAGTAATTCTATAGTAACCTTTTAAAATGTTCACATTACGGAGTGACGTGCTGCTCATTAATAACATGGTCGTTTATGCGTGTAGCGCCGAACTAAATCGGCCATCCAGACCATCGTCGCTGCTCTTTAATGAATTTTTAACAAAAACTTAATTAAAAATCGTATCTCGCATGTTCGAAGGAAATGAACTCATTCCTCGGACTGGGTGACTGACGGGCGGACTGACGGACCCGTCATTATGGAGAGCGGCCAGCCGAAGCAGAGCTCTCCCGCGGCCCCGTGGTACCCAGGACACGAGTCACGAAACCAATTTCAATGACCTGTCAACGGCCAATGTTAAATGGTCACGTTGTATGTTTTCGAAATTTTGTAGTTGACGTGAACATGCCGTAAATGTTTATTACCTAATTATTAATTATTGTCTTATGCTAACGTTAATTTCGTATGTGAGTCGCGGTTATTATGATGACAAGCGAGCGTATCGGACGTTAATGAAAGCGTGTTATTGTTTTCAAATTTGCTTTGTAACGGTGTCATATTTGGATTTAATATGGAAGTGTTCACGCTTCTTTCGATGTAGAGTTCAGTGACTAGATAACGAGTGTTTTTGCTTTATGACATTGGTTGAGCACGAGAAAAACAGGTTTGCACAGAAACTAACCCTGTTTATGTAATCAGCTTGCTTCGGGGGTTCACTCAACGAATAACTCCCTATCCCAAGGGGTTTTTTGCAAATTAGCCCGTATTACTTATCTACATTATTAAATTATCTACACAATTCACTTATTCTGCACTCCGGGAGTGCTGGCAGAAGTGAAAACGTTGTGCCGTCTTACGAACCCCTTCACCCCCCTCGCCCCATTCCCCTCTTTCCCCCCGTCTTACGAATTTTCGACCAGGGTCACGAGTCCTGACGCGAGTTTAACTCCCAATAGTGCACAACGCCGCTAAAGAAGTTTTCACTTCAAAAAAATAGTTTTGCAGTCAGTACGGTCAAGACCATTAATTTGCGACCCAATTTAAAAAAAACCCTTTAAATTACCAACGAGATGACAGATATTCAACTTTAAGTGGGTCCCAAATTAAAGTTCGTGACTGTACCTACTCATATTCCATCATAACAATATTCCGCAACATTTTTTCACGTGCGCTAGAGTTGAAACACTTGAAACAAAAAAGCATCGCGTCCGTATGAAGACGCTGGTTCAACAAAACCAACACGGGCCTGCAAATTGGCGGTTCGGCGAGGCGGGCACGTCGTGACCGCCGGCGCCGGCGCACGGTGCCGAGCGGAGCGGCCACAGAACTGAAAAATAACAAAAGACAGTAAAAATGTACAATTATTTTGCTACTCCACTACCATACGTGTAAGACAGCTATATCTGTTTCAACATTATACGTCACACAGATTCAACTATCATTAACCTCACACTGGACGCATGCGCGTTTCGAACGAAATAAAATGCTCTACTATTTTTAGAATGGTCTCTAACCCTTCAAATCCGTTAGTATATAGTATTAAAAAAATTACCATTTATCGTCTTGTTTCATAAAGGTTGTGCAATAAGGTCAAGGGCTTATAAGTTCACTACGATTATTTGCCCTGTAATGGTAGAAATCCATTAAACGAGCTTCTTTTAGTGATTGAACAACGACATAGTCGCAGCCTTATTCTGAGAACTGAAATGCGCTTAAACTTTTTTCAAACTTATTAACTAAGTACGAAAGTGAGAAATCTATGGAAAAACGCCTCTTTCATATAGATACATACATTACAATAAAAAAAAACGAAAACAAAACGTGATAATTATCATTACACAAAAAATAAGTTATTTTCATTCCATTGCTTATTTAAAGCTGTTATCCGACTTTTAAAAAGCTTCAGTCATACATACAACAGTTGTGTTAAAGTTCTGTTGAAAGAATGCAGTAAAAAGACATAGTACATTTTAGAATTGCATCCAACCAATTTACTGACACTAAATTGCATACCATGGTGTTTTTTGTTCACTTGCACTGCTCGCTTGTAATAGATATTGTGTAGAATCGCCTTTAGGCTACTACAGCGGTACCACTTGTTATTTTTTAGTTTCAGGCTAGTGTACATTTTCGTTTTATTCCTAACATTGAGTGTACGTACCTATATCATGATGATTACGTAACTTGTTTTTCTTTTAAGAAAGAAAATAAGGTAATTGATAATTTTATTATTTGCTTTTTTATAAAATAATTTATAAATACCTACAACAATAAAGATAGACGAGTGGGTAAATAAGTAACCTGATGGTAGATACCCGCAACAGGGTTGGAAATTAGCAAGATAATTATGGTTATTGATAACTATCGAATAATTATCCGGTTATAATCCAATAAAACAAGGTTAGTAAAGAGTAATTTACTAGTTTCATTTTTCGTGTTTTGTTATACTCAATCCACTGGACTCCAAAACGTGACGCAATATGGCGTTCGGATACGCAAAATAGACTTTAAATACAAAATTATATGCAGATATGAACGTTATTATCATTAATAACTATGAGTACGTAATTATTGTAATAATTATTATTGATAATTATAATTTATCTTGATAATTATCCAGTGGAATCTCGCAACACCATAGGAAATATAAACGCGTTGTCAACTTAGATAAATAAGATGAAGAGGCACTTGGGCTTGTATTTTCTTCCGATGTCTTACTTTCATCGCTATGTAGACTTAGAAGTCTGTAATACAAAAGTGCAAGTGATGTTGCTTAGCGATAGATTTAGTAAGTAAGATGGTGGTAGCGATCCCCACGGAACTTGTATAAAGTCTTTCCCCATGCAGTCCTGTCACAATATTTAATATTGTGGCATGTAATTTACATGTAATTAATACTACTTCCGGGAATTATCGCGAGGTGAAGTTGCTGAAATAACCTCGAAGTATGGACCACATCTTATCATACTTACTTAGTTATCTTGTAATATATTAAAATCTCGTGTCACGGTGTTTGTTATCGAACTCCTCCGAAACGGCTCGACCGATTTTTATGAAACTTTTTTCTCTGTATTCGGTAGGTCTGAGAATAGGTCAGGCTATTTTTTTATAGCCGTATTCTTCGCAGATGGAGTCGCGGGAAACAGCTATACATATGTACATGTAACGAAACGTACCGCTTGTTAAAACGAATAATGACTTCAATTGAAGGGATGTTTACAAAAATAAAATAACCGACTAGACTGATTAACACTTGTAGAGAAACAATATTACTGACAACAGGGTTCAACCAGTCTATACTATAAAGGTTTAGATGCTTTAGTAAATGTAAACAAACTCCATATTATGCGACTAAACTAAAGAGTACGTCGAAAATGTGATGCGTGAAAGTCAATTACAATATTGCATTTGGCTGGTTAACCCGACGTTAACCAGCCAAATGCAATATTTAGTTAACTTTTTTTAGTTAACTTTTGGACGTGTTGTCAGCTGATGTTTGTTTACATTTAGTAAAGTACCTGAACCTTTATTCATAGTATAGCCAGTTAGGTATGTTGTTTTTGTTCAATTTTGCTTAGCAGTATAGCACAACTCTGTCGTCGAATCACATAGATAATATGGCTCACAAGCTTCAACCGTACAGGAGTCCCTAATGAAGTGACACACCAAGCATTGTGGACACAAAAAGCAATGACGACTTCTTATCAAAGCGAGAATGCATTCGATAACCGGACAATAGAATAGTGGCTACCGAGATATAGCTATCAGGCCCAATATATAGTGTGACTTTACACCTTGCACGGTAAGATATTTCGAATAAAAGACGGATTCGGTCGTAAAAATCACAGTCGTCATTGTTGTGGCACTTAATAGGTAGGTAATGTACCTACTTATTTTTCTTTACACGTTGCTTCTTGATAAAAATCAAACGCATGTAATCGAAATCACCAACAATCTTTAAACACGGTAAGAAGTCTATAAGTGTCAACAAATAATACCTATTTATAGCATTCTGTTCAGTTCTACCATACGTGTATGACAACTACTTCTGCGTGAGAGATATGTGGTCATACAGAACGCGCCCTACTCCATATAATAAATATATGTATCATACAATACAAACAAACACAACTACACAAACTAAATATCAAATAAATGACGTATCTTGAGTGCGTCATACATTTTGCTTTTTGAGTTCTAACTATGTTTCTTTATAAATTTTTATTAAGCGGTAATCGCGGGGTTCGATCCTATACGGAACTTATTACCTTATTAGAAAGGAATGAGTAAATATACTTATATAATAATATTTTTATTATGATTTATGTCTGCGACAAAAAACGGCGGGCTAGCCCCAAAGGAATCCCGATGTCGAAGGAAATATGTACATGTAACGGGAGTATGAACATTGTAACATTGTAAACACAAACAGGAAAGTTTTGCAATATCTTTATTGGACGGCCAAAGGTCAAGGCTTCCTATTTGTGGGATAAATCTACAGTACGAGTGGGAAGTATCGGACAGCAGTAAAGTGAGCATTTACTAGGCAAGCGTGCTCCATCGTAGGCCTCATCTTCTTTTTCCATAAGGCGTGATTGTGGTCAAACGCAAGCCTATATTTTATAAAAAAAAAACACTTAGTAAATCTAGTATAGTATAGGGTTAAAAAATAATTATTAACCAAGGGTTAAAGATGATAGTTTTATACATTTTGACACTACTTAACCCTAGGTTAGCACTTGAGTCGGAGTAATACAATAAACTCTGGTTCGCGCAAGCCCGCCTTAGTTTATTTACTTTTATTTTAAAGGATCTTCTTCAAAGCAACATCAAGATTCGCTATTACTTAATACTTTTTGTATAAAAATATGTCTATAAACTTTTGTTAAATGGAAAAGCATAATGATAACGAAGCGACGCCGCAAAGCGACACTAGCGCGAAGAAAGAAAAATAAATCCCATCTTCGCGTTATATTGACAGGGACGATCGTTTGAGAGACGTTAGTAATTTTTAACTGCTGTTTTACAACCCACGGAAAGCCTTTTGACCTTAGCCTGGTAATACAGTGAAATTTACTGCCGATGAAAATGTTATTATGGGAAACGCCGCACCAGCCACATTCGGAGCCTTCTTTCGCGGTGTCTCGATAGTTTAAAAGGCTGTTAGGATTACATAGATAAAATTCTCGTTCCGACTTATTATTTACAAGCTTTTGCTTGCGGCGGGTTTTATAAAATTTAATAATCGACCCGTGTTGCTAATACACGCCTCACATACAGTTGGAATAGATAAATATCATTTGAAAAGTTTCTGGATGTAAGATTGTATCTATAAAGTAATAACAAAGCCGGGTAGGTTTTTGCTGTGTTTGCAGAATAACATCCGGTACTTAGAATAAGATCGTAAAAGACGTCGTAAAAAAAATAACATTTGCAATTAAACTCAATTAAGTGCGTTTTAAACGATTCAGTTCGTCCAGAAATTGTATTTTCTTTGAGATCTAAAGTACTCTGTTATATAATTGTAAGTTGTAAATGATAATCTTCATTATTAATATTATTATCATATCAACCAGAGTACATTACTGGACATAGCCTCTACCCAGGATATCCGGATGGAGTCCAACAAAAGATACAAAACGACTGACTGGAAAAAGTTTCGTTGTGAAACGAAAATTATCCAAACAAGTGTTAATTATCTTGTATCGAAACGGTATTTTTTCGTACTGTTTCTTTTTACTGGCGTTACGGTGTCCAACATTTGAACTTCCACGACTCCATACACGACAATCGGTTTCGGCCAACAGCTTCACGCGATATTTTAGCGCATAATCCGTCTACTTTGTGGGAAGCCTTACTTCATTTCATCTTCAATTTGTCATGTGTGTGAATGATATCAGAAAATAAAGGATAAAAATCGCTGAACGCCAAAGAAATCCTCGTAAAAGAGTCTACTTTTATGATAAAACTTGTAAATTCAAAACTAATAGGCTGTGGGGCACATGCGACGTCAATTTTCAGCGGCGACGCGAGCGCCGGATTTATCGAACCCGCTTCATTTACATACAGCGAGCATAAATTCTCGTTTGTAAGAACACACTGGCACTTTTATTGTGAAGCTCTTTGTAGGGAGGAAAAATTGACAGTTTTTTATGACGACGTTGGCTATAACACCAACGACCTATGTTCGACTGTACAAATATCAATTCTTTACATGATACAGCGGTTAATGGTACTTTACTGGACAACGCTTGTGCCGATGATCTCTGGTTTTTATAGTAGCTTAAGTTATGTTAAGGGTTTTTTATCTATAAATTTGAGACTGAGTACGTATGAAAGGCTTTTCGATTTGTAATAAGCAATAGAAAAACATACCATTAAACATTAAAAAATAAGATAAACATCATAATTCAATAGTATTGAGTACTCGTGCTAAAAAAGCCGTAGTAGCGTACTGCATGCAGGATTTCCCAAACTTAAAAGTTTGGGAAGTTTGGGAAGTTTGTTTTTTCTTTACTCTTCGAAAACCTTATTTCAAGGTATTTAAATAAATAAAATAAAATAAATAAATATCACGGGACAATTCACACCAATTGACCTAGTCCCAAAGTAAGCTTAGCAAAGCTTGTGTTATGGGTACTAGGCAACGGATAAACATACTTATATAGATAGATACATACTTAAATACATATCAAACACCCAAGACCCGAGAACAAACATTCGTATTTTTCATACAAATATCTGCCCCGACACGGGAATCGAACCCGGGACCTCAAGCTTCATAGTCAGGGTCTCTAACCACTAGGCCATCTGGTCGTCTACCACTTACAAAACTAACACTTACTAACGTTTACTAACGTTTACTTGACAAAACTAAACATTCGATAGCACCCTTCACTGGTCATCCGTATATACACCATACACCAACAGAATTTTATGTGGTTATGTAGTTACAGATCCCCAAAAATACATATATGGTGCCCTAGGGCTCCGCGGAATCTACTTTAGGCTACTTTATGCCATCGTGTGATGAAAAGGCTCTATTGTAAACTTGCTCCAAAAAGAGAAGAATAAGTTTACAAAGAACAAGTGTACACTTTACTTAAGTGTGTGCATTTTCTGTTTGGAACGGGTTATCAGTTGTGCTTGTACAGAAGGAAAACATCGTGACCAGCACGCACACATGCACCATCATGCATGGACACTGAATCACTGGGCCCACGTGAGAACTACAAACCAAACCCTCTTTTTCTGAGTGGCCTGGGCCCAGCACTGGGACGTATAAGCACATTATTTCAAATTAACTTTGAGTCTGTTAGAGCCATTATTTTAGTCTATCATATAATTCACACAGCTGTGTCCATCTAGGCATGCCAGGCGTGCCTGTGGGCGCCTCTGTTTGTAGTATCTACCTGTTACGATAACAATCAGACCATTCATTGGAAAGCGCATTACTAATTTATTTAAATATTCAGGACGTGTCGTTGTTCGGGTCACACGCGGCCATTCGTGATGAGCACAGCTCACAATACATATTTTACGAGAGATCATTAAAAGGGTTTTAAAACTGATTTATTGCAGACCAAAGTGATTGCAGCATCTGATTTTCGAGCACAAATTGTGAACATTCAATGAACAAACGTTCATTTGTTAATTTTGTTCGCCTCCATAATATTAACGGTTGCCCGTTAAACTTTGGCCGTAAAACGATATGTATATTCTTAATATTAGCCCCTGAGTTTTATCTTAACATATTTGAAAATACAGTGTAAATCATTCGAATAGGCAATTACTCCAAAAGGCCACCTCGTTGTTAAGTTAGGTCTCGGTAGCTCGATAGCGCTACAATATTTATATTTTGGCTTACTTTTAACTGTTATAGGCCATTAAACGCTTGAACGATACTTATAAGTTGGCTTTCAAAGTGGGCTTTGAAAAAGACACATAAAATAAGTTAAAGACTATCAACTTCTTAAATATATTCAAATAATTTTACTAACCGTATTACTACATTGACGAGCAGAAATAAAGGGTCGGTTATTGAAATCACAGTAGATCCGAAACTATCCAAGATAGAGTAGCTATCGTAATTTTTGTAACCAAAACATTATTTTCTCACGTCGACCAAGTAGGTGCTTTACCATTTTTTATGACAGTTCCTAAATCATAATAAAAACAATAAGGCTGATTGTCACATTGACTTGGAAGTGAAACTAGCCTTTGATGTTTTAACCTTAGGTTGATAAAAGAATTTCTTGGTCCACTACCATCCAATTGGGTCGATAAAAAAGTTAGAACTACTGCTTAACTAATTTGCTTCATGTAATAAACTTCTACACGAATATGCCCTTTGCAGCCACCATAGTGGGAGATTCCTTCTACCAATAAAGGGGCCACGATGTTCAACAAAATAGAAAGCCAACGCATTTCGTCCCAACATTTAACCATATTCCGAATAGAAATCTGAAACAATTCCTATACCCGAGGAATGTGTCCGCATTGTGCCGGTGTAGTGATCGCTCGCAAAGATGTCGGGATGGGATAAATACAGATCTGTCGTGCTTTGTCCCTGGGCGCGCGAACTTGACTAACTTATAGCTGTACGAATGATTAGAGTGCAATTTATACAGTATTTATTTTCGTGGATTTATTTCGAAGCTGTTTTTAGAAACATTTTGTGAGGCCTTATTGTCCAATGCACTTCGAATCAAGATCGTTTTCATCACTTTCGCGGCAAAAAGAGTACATCGGAAGCCCAGATTTGTTTTCATGATCAACTATTCTTTTCTGTTCAGTTAATAATCATGAATTAAGGTAATATGGCTTAAGTTAATATGGCTTAAAGTAGACCAATTTTGTCTACCTCATTATTTAGTGAATCTAAACGAACCAAACATCGATGTTTTACATACAAATCTTAAAAATTCGGATAAAATGTTAGAAGAGTAATGATGAAATCTGGCATCATAGTTAATTACTCAAGTCTCGCAAACGGAGTTGAAAGAACTCATAACCAAGAATTTATGGCTGGCGACGATCATTCAACATCAGACTGTTATCATTGGTCGTTTGTCAGTCAGTTCCCTGAACAACTGTTTTTTTACTATGTCACCTTTCAAATTAGGTCATTCTTTGGGTATTTTTCGCTCGCAAGAGGTGGTATACCTAGTATAACTCGGAATTTTAAGAGCACGTATCTATATTGTTAAGGTTTAGCTCTTATTATATGCTTAAATTTTCGACCTGACGTGGTTATATATAAATGAAAATCCCAAATGAGTGAAATCCCAAATACCGAAACTAAGCACATCTTAAAGCTTGACTTTCAGCGCAACAACATGGGATTTCACTCCACTTAGTTGAACGAACTGTAATAAAAGGACTTCGTTTGAATGTGATTTTAAAATTTAGGTGAATCCTGTCGCTTGTAGCCGCTACGTGTAGGTGTAAATTGCATTAAATTCTTAAACAACATCATGAAGTCTTCGTGTAAATTCCAAGTACACAATAGCGAATAAGACGAGCGTTTTGTTTGAGATAAGTACAAACAGTCGAGGTAAGAAAAGGATCGTCACCTTAAAGTCAACATTTGCTTGCACCACAAACAAAGATTGACATTGACACTGAGAAAAATTAACAATTAAATAGAACATAATTTGATTGGAACTCTTACGAAGTTGTTTATTTGACTACAATACAATACAATACAATGACTCTTTATTGTACACCAGGAATAGTAAGCAATACAGAAAACAGGTACACAGATAGAAAGATACAAGGTAAGCAATAGGCGGCCTTATCGCTTAAGAGCGATCTCTTCCAGGCAACCCTTTACCAGAAAGAAGGAAAGACTAGTTTACAGCAGGTGGTGCATCAACAGTGGATCAGAAAATTAAAACGCAACAAAAATAGTACATCTACTCATGCATATATAGTACTTACATTATAATAGGTACACGTCTAAAACAAATATAAGCAGTGCACAACAGTAGTGACTAGGTCATCAAAAAAGTTTGATGTTGATATGAAAGTATGTACAGGTCAGAGATGTATACTATAATCATCATTGTACATTAAACTATTGAAACGTCCAACACAGTGACGACTTCATACAAGAATGTCGAAAGAATTTTCAAATCAGTGGAAGCTTCCACGTACCAGCGCTCATGTAGGTAATGTAAATCCGTGTTGGCCCACAAAACATCATTGCTGCCACTCATTATGCTCATGCACTAATCCTATTATCATATAAAAATGTTGTAGGTGTGGGCGAGAAGTCAAAATACAAAAAGCCGTTTTGTTCCATAATAGCCAATAAATCAGATCAACGTTCGCTGTTAGAGCTAGAACGCGCTAAAAAGACAAAGTTTACATAAGACGACCATTACTCATATGGTAATAGTGTCTTGATGTAAATTAAATACGTGGCTACCTGCGGGCACGGTTTTTTAGACCGGTATCCAGCGGTGCCGGCGAAATAATTTGTCAAAAACTAGTCTTTGAATAATTATTATTACGACACCACGTAGATCTTTATCTGGTTTACTTTTGAGTAAGTATTTTACGCACTTGCTGTATTTTTAAGACAAAATAAAAATAGCTTCTCAAAATAAAGTATATTTTGTCTGCGTGGAAAAAGAACTGAAAATGCCTTGGCAACGGTCAACGGTACCGTGGCTGGTGTTAAAATCAAAAAGTGGAATGTTGAGCATTTCATCTACTTCAACGTTATTTTCACGAACACCATTAACATTATTTACGCCCCCATTTACAAATGTTCCAGAACAGTTAAAATAAGTCCTTCCGTTTTTAATGGTTTTGACTCCATTCGCTTTACAACCGACGGCTACTTATCAATACCTAAACAGTTACAAACCTTAAATAAGTTTTTAAAGTACTTTAGTCAATTAAAGGGAAAGCTATTTGAACTTTTAAAAATAAAGAGTACCGTAAATGCTCTATTTATCTTATCCTGAACAAGGTTACTTTATTTATAATGTTGTTTTAAAACTTGATTTTATGGGAGTTTATGAACACAACGGCCATTAAAGTTTCTAATGATGTTATGAGGTTATTATATTATATAAATATAAAACTTGACGATTAACGAGTCTGAGAACAGGAGGTTATCTGGCGTACAACAACTTACAAGCCGTAATTGGCGGTTTTGAAGATAAAACAGGCATGTGATATTATGACAAATGAGTTAGGTCGACATAAAAAACGGCATTCGTAGCAAAAAATAAAATGTTCAAGGAAACTCTCATATTTGCGGTACTTAGTTTACTAAAGCTTAATTCTATTTTTTGTTGGAGGTTAATTTGAGCAGTTTTAGCATTGACCTATACAATCGCTTGATTACGAAACAATTTGGGGTTTATAACATTGAGGAATGCGTTCGAAACAAACTTGCACGCTATGGAAGTTATAAAAGGAACAGCAAATTCTCACGTATCGAAAGATCAATCGTTAAGATTCTCAATTTTGATTACGGGTTAAGAACAATTTTGAATAATGAATATCGAGTGGCTAATGTATCATTCGCACGACAATAACACGGGACGAGGACAATGCTGGCGAAATTACATATGTGCTCGAATTGTGCTGACCGATACGAATAAATATTTTGAACTGACATTTAATATTTGTTTTTTTGTTCTATATTCAAAGACAAAGGCGCTATCCGCCCACAGACCGAAACTTGGAGGGCTACAAAATTATGGAGCGAGTTCACTTTCCGAAGCATTCCAGGACTAATGATTTCGAGAGATACCCTCCCCTTGAATGTAAAACGACTCCGCCCTCCGAATGAATTGAAACACTGCCGGGACTTTTTATATTTATTTATTAATTGTTGTTTTTCGTCGGTCGGTGGCCGCGACCGGGTGGAACAGGGCAAAAACTTTTGCCTTTTAGAAATCGTTTTATAGGTCGGGGATTAGATGAGAAACATGAATTATCGCTGAAGCGTAATAAATAATCGCAGCGGCACTAGAGGAGGAGCTCTATTGAAACTAAATATAAATTCAGAATTAATTTATACGATTAAACTAAATCCATCAATGTGCTTTGCCTCGTTGTTATGTTAACTACCAAATTCTCATGTCTGAATCATAATATTATTAACAAGTTCGCCCACACATGAGAATAGAAATAAATGGGCACCTACAATCTTCATCATTAATAATATCATTCACTGATGCATTTTGTTTTGACTGCCTTTGGATATACAACGTTTGTTTAATAATTTAATTAAACATTGTAGTAGCACGGTAATCGTGACTGAGAGTATAAAGGAATTTCCGTTATGAAGTCATTCATGAGAAACAGAGATACTCTCGGGTACGTGATTCACTATTGTTTATTGAAGAGTACCGCCCAGCAATATGTCGGACTTAATGGATTGCCAAATTCAGAGAAACGATAACATGAGGATCCATTTTTCATCTAGGCATGATGTTTACATGATGATTGCAATATCCAACCTCGTCCTCAAGGTTTAATCTCTGTATCAAAAGTGTTTATGATTGGAACGGTTTTAAGAATTATTCAGTATATAAGCATCGTAATCGTGAGCAGACTTTGAAATGCCTTGCCCATTCGTATACGTGTCGGTCAACGTCAGTGGCAAAGGTCGTTCCGCATTCGATTATTTTTATATTACACAATGCATGAAATTCGCGCCTCGAGTTACAAGACACGATAGAGCTAATCGCATCTTTGCGTAACCAAATCCAACTTGATACGACCTTTCTTATTGCATAGTACAATGACGTTAGAATCAGATAATCAAAACACAGCGAGCGTAAATTAAGAGTGACCCAGTGTGGTCGCCACAGACAATAGGGCAGAATTCGAGCGCTGGTAAATAATGATTCCTGTTTGCGATTCTGATTTCTTACAGCAATTAATCAAGTGATTTCGCTTGCAGTGACCGGTTTTATTAATCGTATGTAATCGCGACGCCTACAGTGTAAATGTGTTGAAGTGATTAATGTGAGCCGGACGAAATTTGATTATCTGAAAAGTCTCATGCCGCGATCAGCGCCTGTGAAATACAATAATTGCGAATGTGAGCAGGCGGACAATCGGCGCATTGTAATGAACATGTCAAGGGGAGACAGATTTTATTAACTTCTGACAGACTCTGAACATTCTTCAAAGTTGTGAATCTTAATCAATTCTTGTTCCTCATGGTCTTTCATTTAGAAATATTAATATTCCAATACGAAACAAAACGAGGTTTTAAACTCATTATGACATAAATAAAGTAATCTTGTATAAACAGTAATAAATACATTTTATTTCGTAATTACATGTGTAACGGCATCTATAATGACTGCACAGATAGAACACGTCCATACTCTGATGCTGTTGACGACCAGATCGACAGCGTGATCACTTGTGTGTTTTGTCATACATTGCGGGTTCCTCTTGAAAGCACAACGTCAATTTAAAAGAAACTCTTCAGTGTAATATGTTGTAGAAGGTAGCTATAGATAGATAAAGTAGAATAGTCCAGTCAGTTGACTTTGTTGGCGTTACGGGTGTGTAATTTGGACGGAAACGTTGGAAAAAAGCTAATAATTATATAGGAGTGGAGAGCAATAATAACCGCTCATTATTATCATTTACAACGGAATAGCGACGAGCGACCGGACCTCAGCTAATGAGCACGCCTTTGAGAATAACGTGGACGTTCTATTACTATTTGACGAGTTCTTATTATTAAAGTGAATGTTTTTTAATTCACTCTTCAACTTTGCTTCTGAGACATTTTTACGTAATTTGATCAGTTTGTCGAGATAGGTATGTAAAAGCAAACGGAAACTTTGCCTCCAAGTTTAAAATCTAATGGAAAAGTGATAAGCTACTATTATTGTTTTTGAATCCATTTAGACCTTAATCCCGTAATACCTTTCGGAAATAACTATTACAAGGAAATAATAACCAAAGAATATTTTTTACGTCCCTCAGTTCATTGCGTTCGACATGCAAGCTAATACCTCTAATTGCATAAACTCTATTCAGGGAGCCAACCGAAGTAGAAACTCCTTTTCCACTTCGGGAAGCAACAAAAACGCCGCATCCACAGAATTGTAATCGTATAACGAGCCCGCCTAAATAACTAATAACAAATAATTCACTCTTCTAATGCGGACTCCAGTGACTACTTCAAATTTTGGGGTTCCGTAACTGTTGACTTAGCTGTTTCTTTTTTTTTATTATGAGAGGGAGGCAAACGAGCAAGCGGGTCATCTGATGAAAAATGATCACCGCCGTCCATAAACATCAACAACTCAAAGAGAGTCACTGATCAGTTGCCGGCCTGTAAAAAAGGAGAAGGAATAGGGAAGGGAGACGGGGGAGAGGTATTGGGCCCCCGGCGCTCTCACTGACCGTACGAAACGCAGCAGGAGTACTGCTGATTCACATCGGTGTTCTGTGAGAGAGTGGTACTGCCCCGGACGAGCCGGCCCATTTGTGATGCAGCGGCTAGCTACAACATGGCTCTACCACTATTAGCTTTAAACATTCGTGGCAAATAATTTACAAAAACTAAAGCAAATAAAATCATCCCGAAGGTACGCACCCTGACTAAAATTTTTCGAAAAGACCAAAACTGCTATCTCACTACTATACTAGACTATTTAATTTCAATTCTTTCTAAAATAAATAATTGTTGATTTTGAAACTTTTGTTTGTAGGATTTTCGAAATGGACTCCGATACGGAACTAAAAATGCACGCTAGTCAGACTCACTTGACAGAAGTTTATCAACACCCGAAAGAAAACAACATATGGTTGTCGTCATATTTCTCGTACCTTATTATAATCAGTGTCAGGTAAAATGCATTCTATCTATTGTTATTGTTTTTTTTTTCGGAAATACAAACAGTTTTAAAATTCGATAGCTACCTGAGCATAAGGGCGGATTTCGGTTTTGTAAAAAAACTTGATCTTCACCGCAAACATTGTTTTTATACTGCAGCAACTTTGAAGTTAAAGCGAACAGAAATAGGCAACCTTGTTGACACAAATCTATTTAATTATTTTACCTACGAATACATATTATTTTGTTTCGTGTTGTTTTCCGTTTATGAAGATTTGTAAACGAAATCAATTTTCCTGTTTGCAGCTACTTGCATTCTTAAATAAACGTAAACGACGTTATTAATTGAAAACAGCTTCATTCTAAATTTATCCTCGACCTAATCACTTATTCGCGACTTTATTCAACTCTGAATACCAGGAATGCGAATTAATTTAGTTTACAAAGGTCTAGTTCAGCAATTTGTCGGCAATAAATAACAAAGCTTTGGGAAGTTTATTTACACAAAGTCTACAGCAGAAGCGTAATAGGTGACTTAATATAAATTGGATCTCACTGATATTATATTATTATCTCTATAATTGATTCATATTTAATTTCTAAAGAATGTATCTGAAATTAAAATTCTCGAATATGCACGGACAGTTTTTTTATCAAAAATGTTTACGATCCCTACTACGGCACGGCGGGATACCAGACAAATAATAAAATGTGCAGATCTTCCCTGTATGGTGCAACCAAATAACAATCCTATGTTTCCATTGCCATTTTAGTTTTTTAAACAATTTGATTTGGTACAAAGCGAAGCGGCAATGTAGCGAGCGGAGAACATAAATTTGTGGGCGTCGGTGATGCGAAGGGACGCCATATGGCCATCGTTACGAATTTACTTTGTTTTTAACGTAGCCAAAATTAAGTTAGTTTTTTGCATTGTGTGCTTTTTATTTGAAGAATGATGTATGCTTAATGGTGGGTTAGATGACAATGACTTGAATAATTTATGGCTTCTTGGGTAACGGAGATAAGGTTTGTGAAATTGGAGTTTGTAAAATCTTGTGAACATGTTGATTGGATACCTGTAGTTTTATACCTATTTTAAAACTCTTTGATAAAAAAGAAGTAGCTCATTTCTTAATGAAACAAAAATTTAGGTACACTCCATGTCAACTATATTATTACTATCATATTTTAGTCGGTATTTTTCCTGCGGCAAACGCCATTTATTTGCATAAGCTTGAAAAAATTAATGCTACGGCTCGGAACGAAAAAAAGACACACATAATAGCAGAGGGACAAGTTAATGGAATAATTATAATTATTCGGGGAGTAAAGGAGCCGGCGGCCACCCGCTGTCCACGTCTTTCGGCGATTGTTACCACCAAAAAAAGCAATTAAAAAATGAACCAGTAAGAAATTGCTTTAGATTGTAAAGAAAATATTCTCTTTTTATTATTCCTATAAGACCCGCTTTTGATGAGCTTTCCATTCACGATTTGTAAATTGAGGATAAATAGCGTTTCGACAAAAAATGCGAGAGAACTTGCGAATTGAAAACGTGTTCAGTAGACTTCACTTCTAATGCAAAAACTGATTCTAGGCAACAACGGAATAACAAAACATATTAAACGTTGTTTGGTCACGAAGCAAGAAATGTTGCAAAGAAAAGTGTTGTTTACTTTACACTAATATCAAGGAAATCGATAAATTCGTTTTAGGAAAAGATTTAGTCAGTATCGTATCAAAATTCCAAGTAATTAACAGGTTTTGTCAGTTCAAATTGGGATAAAATTTTAAGTATCTTCGCTGCATAATCTTTCAGATCTAATTGGTTGATCGTTTGGGACGCTATGAGTATTAAATTCATTATATATTGCGAGTAAAATTGAGCTGTCAGCCGTGTATATTAACAAATGGGCTCCTATGAATATTAATAATGTATGCTATATATTTGTTTGATTAGGAAAATGGATTCGGTGCCACGGCGTAGTTTAAAATGATTAATAGTTGGAGTCGTTTGCGAGATCTTATCTTTTGAAAAAAGTATTAATAAAATTACTTCTTTCCTTGAATCGGCCCTTTCGTGAAGTTTAACGACCGTTTATCGTTTTTTTATTAATTAATAAGTTGGTCCAACTTTGAGGAGGATGAGACAAGTTGCAAGGTTGAAGTAGTATTAAATAAACAGAGTTGTGAAGGCGTTGCCGTAATTCTTGGAGTGTAGTTGGTAGTTAGTAGTCTCGTCACGAGTGTAAGTAGATTTACATGTTCCAAGCACGTGATCTTATTTTGAGTCTTACTTCGCTCCCAGATTACTCTCGGATGAGGCTTTAAGCCGGTACAGAGGCAAACTTGTAATAAGTGCTGTGTAGACAAAATGAAGATAGATATTACAAACATGAACGATAAATCAAACGATCATTATACATTTACAATTGAACATCGAGCACAATTCCACGGGGCCATTTTTAGGGTTCCGTACTCAAAGGGTCCGAGGAGGCTCCGCTGTCCGTCCGTTTGTCCGTCTGTCCGTCCGTCCGTCTGTCACCAAGCTGTATCTGGTAACCGTGATAGCTAGACAGTTGAAATTTGCACAGATGATGTATTTCAGTAGCCACTATAACAGTAAATACTAAAAACCAGAATAAAATAAATATTTAAGGGGGCTCCCATACAACAAACGTGATTTTTTTGCTCGTTTTTGCTCGATATTGATAGCGGCAACAGGTAGACGCTTGAAATATTCACAGAATATTTAGTTATATATTCACTTTAAAAATAAGTAATTAAATTAAAATAAAAGAAATGTTTAAGGCTCCGATACAAAAACGTGATTTTTATGCCGTTTTTATTGATAATGTTACGGTACCCTTCGTGCGCGAGTCCGGCTCGCACTTGGCCGGTTTTTTGTTTTAATTTAATTTTAAGCTACTAGATTTTATTCTAATGCAATTAATTTTACAGTTTTCTCAACTATCGTAAGTTGTACCAAAAAATAATAATTGAATATTAAATGTAATATTATCAGTGCTTTATCATCATTGACAGTCGATACTAAAAGCAGTAATTAGTTGCAAATAAAATATCTTACATAATATTTGTGTGATATTCAGAATCTACTCAAAAATTATTGTTGATCGAACGCGTGTCGCGTGCCTATTATAACGACTTTTGTTGATTCTTCGATTTTTTTATTTTGATGAGTATTCTTTACAAAAAAATAATAGTTTAAAAAAACTAAAAAACACGCTTTAAAAAAAAACAACTAAAAAATAAAAAATAAATTTGATTAAATTTCAATTCACTATTCTTATAGTGCAGTAAAAAATATTAATAAGCAATTATTATATTGTTAACAAACATACATACAAACAAACATACAGGTGAAGCTAATATAAAGCGTGTAATTAAAAAAACTAAAAAACACGCTTTAAAAAAAACAACTAAAAAATAAAAAATAAATTTTAATAAATTTCAATTCACTATTCTTATAGTGCAGTAAAAAATCTTAATAAGCAATTATTATATTGTTATATCCAGATCAAAATTTGTAAACAATTCTAAATATTGATAAAATAAATAATAATAGTTTAAAATATTTTATTGTAAAAAAAGCGTGGGGTGCATGGTGTCAATTGACAAGGATTATCATTTTGATAACATCTTAAAAAGCACCAATATTTAGAATATTTAGAATTGTTTACAAATTTTGATCTGGATATAACAATATAATAATTGCTTATTAAGGTTTTTCACTGCACTATAAGAATAGTGAATTGAAATTTTTTTTTTTTTTTTAAAGCGTGTTTTTTAGTTTTTTGAACTATTATTTATTTTCTATTTTTTAGTTGCATTTTTTTCACAGTGAGAGTTTCCATGTGCTAAAAAGAGACAAAACGGTTTTTCGCTCGTCTTAAATAGAATCAGTCTATCTTATACTTGGTCTTTGGTGCGCGCGCACTGCTCTACACTACTAAACGTAAACCTCTTTCTTTCTAACTTTACCCCCTCACCTACAACCCCCCAACCCCCTCAACCCCCTAAACCCAACCCCCCAACATCCCCCAACACATTTCCCCAACCCCCCAACCCCTAACCCCAACCCCCACACCCTTACCCCCAACCCCTTAAACCCCCCTTACCCCCCCTTCTCATTTTCCAAACCCCCAACCACCTAAACCCAGCCCCCCTAACCCCGGACCCCCACCCCATTTCCCCAAACTTCCCCCAAACCCCTAACCCCAACCTTCCTTACCCCCAACCCTAACCCCCTAAAACCCCAACCCCCTTTACCCTCTCCCCATTTCCTACAACCCCCCAACCTTCCTTACCCCCAACCCCAACCCCCTAAAACCCCAACCCCCTTTACCCTCTCCCCATTTCCTACAACCCCCCAACCTCCCTAACACCCGAACCCCCCAACACCCCACACCCTTAACCCCAACCCCCTAAACCCCCTTCCCCTCCCATTTCACCCAACCCCCCTTCCAGCTCCATCATCAAACCCTTGTTACCATCTATGCCTCTTACTCCCCCCCATTTCCCACAACCCCCCAAAATCCCTAACCCCCGAACCCCAACCGCCACACCCTTACCCCCAACCCTCTAAACCCCCGACCCCCTTACCCCCCACCCCCATCCCCCCACCCCGCCACCTACCCCCCTTTCAGCTCCATCATCAGACCCTTGTTACCATCTAGGACCAAAGTACTCGTCAAAACGAATCAAACAAGCCCAAACTCGATGGGGTTGTTTCGTTTTATTGTGGAGTGCCTTTGGCCATCTTCCAGATCCATCATCAGACCCATCATCAGACCCTTGTTACAATATGGGATCAAAGTGCTCGTCAAGACGAATCAAACGAGCCCAAACTCGATGGGGTTGTGTCGTTTTATTGTAGAGTTTCTTTGGCCATCTTCCAGCTCCATCATCAGACCCTGGTTACCACCTGGGATCAAAGTACTCGACAAGACGAATCAAAAGAGCCCAAACTCGACGGGGTTGTGTCGTTTTATTACAGAGTTCCTATGGCCACCATCCAGCTCCATCATCAGATCAGCTCCATGTTACCATAATATTGCATTGTCATCCAATTTACACATACGTGCAAAATTTCAGCTCAATCGGAAACCGGGAAGTGGGTCAAAATCGCGCCCTAAGGAGTCGGTTACAAACAAACATACATACAAACAAACATACAGGTGAAGCTAATAATATAAATAAACCGTGTAATAAAGCGTGTAAAAAAAATCTTCCTCGGCATCCCCATTATCATCAAAGGTGTAAGAAATAAACGGTAAATGATATCGGGTAAATTCATTAATAATATGTAAAAGTCGAAGGAGATCGATGAACGCTGTCGCAGGGAAGGGATAAGATATTGTTGATTACTTACTCGCACTTAATTACAGTTAAATTGAGCGCTTTAAGTTATTATCATCAGTGGTTGTTAAAGTTGTAAAGCGGTGGTTTGATTGATTTCTTGAAACATTCAAATTTATGGAATTCTCAGTATTTAAATACTTAAGTGTGAATAGGGACAAATAGCCATAAAACCGTTGTTAGTCCTTTAAAGTCAAATACTAAACGCACAACGTTATTTTGGTTATAATTTTTATCACCGAACGTACATTTTCGGAGATACTACTGCAATAACATAAAACTTTAAAATTTTGAAGTGAATAATAAATTATTGTGTGTTATAAAATACATTTCATGTTAAGAGGGTTTATACCTGCTGAGCTGGCAAGGTTGCATTTTTGTTAGTTTTTCTCGATTATTCCATAAAAATTGAATGAAAATTAAAAATGTTTTGTATACAAATTGTTCTAATATATAAGTTAATGTGTCTACTGCAATAATAATTCGTGATAAGAATTTTATTTTCTTTAAAAACCGTTAGGTAATAATTTGTTCGTTTTTAAAGAAAATAAAAGTCTAATACGAATTATTATTGCAGTAGACACATTAACTTATATATTAGAACATTTTCAATTTTCATTCAATTTTTATGGAATAATCGAGAAAAACTTACAAAAATGCAACGTTGCCAGCTCAGCAGGTATAAACCCTCTTAATTGTACATATTGAATTATTGCTAAAAACTTTATGCATTGCAGTGAAATGTTACTAGGTAGATTTTTTTTCACGGGGGCGAAGTGGCGCTGGCGTTGAACAGACGTACATAAAACATCAAGGCATTAAAGACATTAAATTTTCAACTTACTGGGCAAAACTTTTCCTCTATTTGAAAATATGGGTCGTGTTCTTTGACTTCCAGAATAAGATTCAATGCTGTGAGAGATTATTTCAGAATATGTATTTAAAATAGCGTAGCGTACCTATAAAACTCGTGGAACACTTACTTTATAATTATCTAATCAGAAAAACACTGACTGGATAGTGGGGCTTAGTCGGCCCTTTACTGTCCCTGTACTTTTATTTGACATTATCGATCACCTGGCAGGGCCATTTTTTGTTTTGTTGTACCTTTTGACCTTTTTTTAATTTGGAAAGTTTAATGTGATTTCTGCTCAAAATCACGAGCTCTTTCGAAAGTGTCCTAAGTTTTTTTCCCGTTCCGTTACCATTTTTCATAGACTTTATAATATGACGACCTGTTTGCGTGGCGATGGACTGCTGTGAGAAGTGAGTGCCTGAGATTCTGTGAGATGATGGATGCCAGGCCTACATCTGTGAGGGTTTAATTTTATTTTATTTATAATCTTAATTGCACTTTATTTTAATTATTTCGTGATTCATTGTTATTTTTTATTTTGTTTATTTTTTTCTTTATGTAAGTAATAATTTCATTGTTTTATTAAGCTCATTGTTTTCTTTAAGTTTAGGTTTCATGGCGCATTGGATGTTCTGTAGGGTCATGTAACCATAATATTTTCAAATAAATAAATAAATAAATAAATGACCGTAACGGAATGGAAGAATCAAAAATTATATAAAAGTTTTGGGACATTTTTTTCTCCTAGTAGGATCGAAAGAGCTCGTGATTCTGCGCAGAAATCTCATAAAACATTCCTAATTAAAAAAAAGTCAAAAGGTACAACAAAATAAAAAAATGGCCCAGGTCCTATTTTCCACTAAAAAGAGCTGGCTTTTTAAAATATTTACTCTCGTTACGATTAATGTTTGGTTAAAATCTCAACGTGCTTCAAGTACAATATTTTTATTTTTTTTGAATTTTATCTGGCTAAGTTATTGATTCAACTATTTATATTTATATTTATTTTTGGCCTCCGCTCATAGTGTTGCGGATCTTGTCACTCAGATTCTGTCCAGTTATGGTGGCAATATTTCGATTCCATTTGTTTTGGAGGCCCTTGATCGTTGGTCCATCCTTTACCCGGGTTTCGAGCGTCCGGAGAACCTAGTTGGGACGATACAACGTGTAAGAATGTTTACGAGAATGATTACTAGGCGGGGCGTCGCGGGCTGATTTGGCGAGACTTAAGGCAGCTTCGCGTCCTGAATCAGGAGCGTGGCTTCAGGCACTTCCATCTCCTCACTTAGACACGTTGCTAGACAACGATTCACTGAGAATTGCGGTGGCCTTGAGGTTAGGGTCCAAGGTCTGTGAGCAGCATCGTTGTGTGTGTGGATTTTTAGTGGAGGAGAACGGTCATCACGGGCTTAGTTGCGAGAGAAGCGCGGGTCGGTTTTCGCGCCACTGCGCTATAAATGACATTATTCGTAGGGCTATGGTGTCGGCAAATGTGCCTTGCGTGCTGGAGCCGCCTGGGTTGAGTCGAACGGATGGCAAGAGGCCGGATG